>JAVDPK010000532.1:632763-663157 GCA_034780415.1 Cichlasoma orientale | reverse complement strand
CACACACACACACACACACACACACACACACACACACACACACACACACACACACACACACACACACACACATTGGGGCCCACAGAAACTCTCCACTGAGCGATCTTGGCCTTGCAGTGGGAGTTTGTCACTCTTCTTTTAATAGCAATGTTATTTTGAGCCTGATTTATTTGTGCCTTCCACCTGTCTCTGTCCTTTAACGCACAAACACTCTGTGTTATGACACTGATTAGTCCCATTAAACCATTAAATACATTTTCGAGATTAATCCGGTAAATGTTTACCTAATCTGATAAATGGGAGTGAAACTGTCCAGATGGAGATCTGTGTAGGCTACAGTAGGCCTGGGACTACTTTGTGATGATGTGCTTGCAGTGCTGTGAGTGTTGTGTGGTGTCCGGCGACTTTAGCGAATCTCTAAATTATTCCTCTGAGCTGGATTATTTAATTACAGTAATTGCACGGTATTTTATAAACACTCATTTTAACAATTACCCCTAAACGGGATCCCAACGAACTGATTTTTGGGCCATTAGTAATGTCACTTAACCCGATTTGTCATAGATATCTCGAAATACCAGATGTCAGATGGAAAATATCAGATGGAAAATATCTACTATTAAGATCAGGCAAATCTGACTTGAAACACGTCGTAATAAATAATGAATCAGGTAATTATTTTAGACCGAGGCCCATAGAGACATGGGTGTCAGTGGAACATTCTTCAAGGGTTAATGTGAGATAAATTTCTATAAGGTTACGTATTATAATAATAATAATAATATTTTTTAAAATGCCACTGGACCCACAGGTGAGTTTAAAGAGTCACACACTATTTAAAATACTGCTGCAGGAGGGACTAACAGGATGTGAAAAAGACACCTCTTTAACCCAGTTCAATGTCCGATTAGTTCCATGCTCGGTCTCTCTGCAGTCTCCTTCAAAAGGGTCCCTTTCTGCACGGGGCCGGGGCACTCAGCCTCCTTTAACGGAGGAGAATAATGAACAGATGCTGAGTGAATTAGGAAAGAAATACTGGGACCCTCCCACACGGGCCACTTTGGCAGGGGCCGCCTGGCTGCCACGTGGCGCAGCTGGCACCGGGTTGGTGATGGTGGGCTCTAGTCTAGTCTCTGGCTTTACTGGTGCTCAGACATTTAGCGACTTGGCACTGAGCTCCGCTATCAAATCCTCTGCCAGCCGTCACCCTCCTCACTAAAGAAAAAAAAAATCCACCAGCGAGCTGCGGGGTTACGGCGGAAAATAAAATCAAAAACGTACCTCTCACCTTGCCCTCTGAGACCTGCCCTTCACCTGGGACAGGATAGTGGACAAATGATGAGAGGGATGCTGGAAATATCACATGGAGATAACTTTTAGAAGGATTTTTTAAAAGATTGTTTGGCAGAACCTAAATTTATTATATGGGGAGGATATATGTTTATCTGGCTACACTGGTTTTCAGGCATTCAGCCACTTGTAGGCTAAGTGTGTTCAAAGGATTTTTCTTTTTCTTTCTTTTTTTTTCGTTAGAAACTTGGTTGTTTAATAAATATATAATCTACGTTTGTCTATTTTAAGAGTTGCCAGTGTTGAGGAGCTTTTCATAAGTTTAATTTACCCAAATCATTTTCTGGACATTGTTTTTGTCGTCTTTTCGTGCAATCCACACTCGTGGGACTGATGAAATTGTTTTTGCAAACCCCAAATTACGATATTTTAAATAATTAAATATTAAATATTTATAGCCTACAAATGTTCTTAAAAAATGTTTCGGCTACGTCAGTTTATAGGGGAGCACATGTATAATGAAAAATAAATTATGTGATATTCCCCTCCAAAAAAATAAGACCACGAATATTAGAGTTCCTTTTAATGAACATTAAAGTAAAGCAAATTAAAATCATTTATAATTTAAATTACTATAATAAATCAAACTCGTTATCTGAGAACTTTCTTTGACCAAAAATGGCCTTAAAATCCGTTTTTGCTTGTCTGCCCTCCACGATCACCAAAATTGCGGCCCTGCCAAATCCTTTCAAAACGGTTCAGTTTCTTTATTAATGCAGGCTCTATATTACTGTTAGTGTTAGTGGTGCAGACTTTGTGCATTAAGACGCGTGCGTTTACGCCCGCAGGTGCGCGCCCGTGCCCCTCAAAAGGACGGGCCACTGACTCACCTTTTGCACCTGCCCGGCTCTTTCACTGACGCGGGGCGTCAGATGGACATTTTTATGCTAAAATGAAATGAAATGAAAATGTAAAAATATATTTCTAACAAATCGACGTTTGTTGCAGCGGGAATCATTTTCATGTAGATTTCGCTGACAAGTCGTTGCATTTTTTTTCTCCTTTTTTCTTTTGCCTAGGTTAGTGCTGGATGGAGCCGTTTCCACCCTGCGGTGCCCGGTACTGATTTCCCCTGGATGTCCACAACAACATATGGGACCCAGGGCATCGGTCCAAAGATGGTGGCTGCTCTCTCCGGTGATATGAGAAATCACAAAAAAATATGATCTTGACCACATAAATTGTGAACTCTTCGTCTACACGGATGATTGTTACATTTGTGGTCCATTTTAACTTAATTTCATGCCAAAATGTGGTTTTAAAGCAGTCTTTAAAAACTTTACCAAAAACTTATTTGTGCTCCGTGTTGATATTATTTTTGCAATAAGTAAGTGTTATGAATTGTTAATGAAGTGATTCTATTATTTAAGCTGTTGGACAAATACGCTCACCTGAGAATCAAACCGCGGTGGTGTGACAGGGCCCAGATCCATGCGCAGTGTGCTGGAAAAGAAAAGTGCTAATCTGAACGCCGTGCGCCTAGTTTCTGTAGGCTACTTGTTCCGCCTCCCACGCTCTGGATGTGAGGCCTTTAAACTATTGCCATCTTGAACGGATCCATTGCATTGCTGAATATTTAAAACCATAGAATGAATTTAAAACAAACAAAAAAAACGTTGCGCAGCCTACAAAACTAAAAGATGGAAGCCAAAAAGATTTGGCACGCATTTATTGCTAAACACTTGAGGGTTTGATTAAGGTTGCCGTGTGAACAGTCGTAGCTAAAAATAAAATAAAATGTGTTTAAAAAGCAACACACAGCATCTCAAATTTATTATCCACATATTTGATTTGACAACGATTTTACGCCGAATGCGAAATCCTCCCCGTTTTCTGGGCTTGGGACTGGCACTAGGAGTACAGTGGCCCCCTCCCCCGTCGCTGGGTTACACACCATCTCAAATAACTGGTCTGAAATTTTATATTACATACTTGATTGTTAGAACGCACGTCTATTAACTCCTAATCAAAGTCAGCTCGATATTTTTCACACATTAACCCGGTAATTTCACATTTTATATGGAAACATGTCCCTTGCCATTTAGTAGGATAGAGTAGTCCTTATGAATGGTAGGTCTGTTCCAGGCCACTTTAAAGTTCAAGGATGCCTCAGGAGGCAGGAGAATGTGTCTTTAATAAGTGCAAATTATGGCCCAGTGAAATGCAGCTGAATTCATTTTTTTACTTTCAGCTTCTGTAACAGGTTTGTTTGATTTCTGTAAATGTCTGTACCAGCGTTTACGCGACAGTGCACAGGCGTATACAAGTGGTTGTTACTCTAATTAACCCATGTCCTCAGCAGTCCAGATTTTCTTACTAGCAGCTGTGTTTAAAATGTTTTTTTCTTCACATATTTTGAGACTTAAAGGCCAAGACAGCGGAGCTTAACCCAAAATCGAATTATGTGCCTTTGTGCGTTTAATTCCTACATTCTGTGTCTAGCCACGCATAGAAATTCTTAATTTATAAAGCGAAAATCTAGAAAATATTGGCACAATGCAGATATAAAAGGCTTTTAGTTTTTTGTTGTAATCTGTTGACTGTAAAGGTTTCGCAACCTTGAGCTATAGGACGTATCTACCCTGTGAAAAACGTTTTATGTGTGTTTTACACGACAAAGGGTCAAAATCAGAATGTGTTTAGTCACGCCTGCTGACTAAACCACATTCTGTCATTCTGACAGTGAATATTTGTGTCCAGTTATATTACTTACAGCCGTTAATTTCTACGTTTTTATTTCCAGGGAACCTTTTTATTAACTGGGTTTCAAAGTAGAGTTCATGGAAATGACTGCGTGAATGCTCCCCCAGTAAAGAAAGAAGATTTGTCCCATCATTTCAGACAATTAGAAAACACTTTTTTATTTTATGTCGTTTGAGTCATAACATGTTTCATGTTGGCCTATACATCGTTTATGTCAATTGCACTCATTCTGCATACAGGATAATACTGGACACACTTTGATATGATGTACAACAGTATAGGGATGACATCAGTAGAATACAGAAGATAATCAGAAGACTCTTTCTGCCCCTTCTAACTCCTTCCTTTAGAAGCTCTTCTTGTTTCCCAAACAATAATAAACATTATAGGATTGTCATTAGAATGTCAATGAGCCTGATCGGATCATAGTACGCAATCAATTATGGAAAAAAGCATTGAGATCCTCGTATGGGGGCGCCCTGTCGTGGTGCAAGTGTACATCGTGGAAAGGTGGAATGTTTTCTGAGTGCGCACCCCCACTGCGCGTTCCCGAGGGCCCAAAGGGTAGGCTGTGGCTGGGTCGAGAAGTGGTCAGTCCAGAGTAGTGCACAGAGTAATGATAGTTCCTGTCTGTCTCAGAGGACTCCTGCTGCCTCCCGGCCAGTCCGCCGTTCAGGCAGACTGGAGGGCTGTGCTGGCCTTCGTAGTCCGGGCTGCTGTAGTCAGGGGACGTGCCGCCAGGCGGGTACACGCCCTCGTACCCAGGGCCGTAGGAATGGCTACGCAGATTGAGCGCACCGGTCCCTGGCTGGTAATGTGGGCTGGAGAGGCGTGAACACCGGTAGGAGTAGGGATGGACTGAGAAAGGAGAACTCGGCATGTGGAAGCGGGCTCCGTCTGAACACGGTTCAGTTAGGAAGTTCCTGGTGTTGAGCTGCAGGCAGCCTGCCACCAGATTGGTGGTGGGCTGGGACAGGCCTTTACACAACATCTGCACGTAGGTCACCACATCTGGACGTTTTCCGTTGCGTAAAATCTCCCCAAGGGCTAATATATAATTCTTGGCCAGCCTCAGAGTCTCTATCTTAGAGAGCTTTTGGGTTTTTGAATAGCAGGGGACCACTTTGCGCAGGTTGTCCAGCGCGGAATTCAAGTCGTGCATGCGCATGCGCTCCCGAGCGTTCGCCTTTACCCGGCGCATCTTGGAGCGCTCCACGCGAGCCGCCGTCATCTTACGTTTCTTTGGACCGCGCTTCTTGGGTTTGTCTCCACTGTTCTCATCCCCACACTCCTCTTCCTCCACCTCCTCATCCTCATCATCATCGCCGGCCATCTCAGACTCTGCTCGACTGCTGCCTTCCAGGGGCTCGTCCAGATCATCCTCCTCGAGATGGCAGGGCTCGTGGTCATCGTCCTTGGCTTTGCAGTCATCGACCTCATTGTCCTCCACCCAGTCGGCTGCAAGCCTCTGGACGTCTGGCAGCACCTCGCTGAACAGACGGCTCAACATTGTGGCGTGCAACCTGCAAGACAGATAAACAGCGCTTCAGCCTGGCTGTTGGGCGCCCTGCTATTTACGCACCCATAAGTACGCACTGCAAAGCCTCTCTGGTGAGCCCTCGTAGGGCCGTAGCTTATAGATGTCCCTTATCAAAAGAAAAGAAAAGAAAAGAAAAGAAAAGAAAAGAAAAGAAAAGAAAAGAAAAGAAAAACACAATTATTATTCGCCAATTATTTTACAGGCAGTAGGAGTGCCTTGTGGTTTTTGTGGAGTTTTAAATTAAAGACCAAGTCTTCTGATATCCAACAGTTAGGGCATCCCAGCTGTTCCACAGTGGGTTACATTTTCGCCTAAGAGATGAAAGAGGCAATCTAGACAGTTGATAAAATTATCCCATCATGTAGGTTTCAAACCCTATAAGGCAGGTTATCTATATGCCATAATATTGTCTGATGGCTATAAATTGTCATCTTTTGTGGAAAAAATTAAATCCATAAATTTTAGCTAAAATTGAATCAGTTTCATATTGTGCTAAACCAAGTTCACGTTTTCTTATTTTTCCACCTTTTTTTTTTTAAATTTTCTGGCAATAAGCTGTTTTTGGAAGATTCTCTAAATCAAGAATTTATATTTTTGTTAAGTGTTTCAAGAAAATCTGATGCATTTGGTTTATTCTGTAGGCATGAAGTAACTGTGTAGGCCACTGTTCGGCCTCAACATGTGCTGCGGTCTGTTCCCTCCAGCAGCACGGCACAGACTGGCCTGCTTCAGCTGAACCCCCAAGGGGCTCACTAGGGTGCGGGTCCCTCTGTCCAATAAATTACCAACTTGGAGGAATTCCATTACAAGCAGGCCGCACACAGGACCACGAGATCCCACGTTTTTGTGTTAAAATTAACATTAAAAAACATTTTTAAAGATTTAATCAAAGACTCTAAATCGAGAAGACTTTAAAAAAAATCAAATCTATATATTCTATGTAACATCCAGAAATTGGAATAATAAAAACGTTGTTGAAAAAAAAATGCCTTTTGCACCAGAGCCTCAATTAACTCTCTGCAGGTTCATGAACCCTGTTTAGCCTCTGCAGATCACGCAGGCCACAGCTAAATCCTCATCTGAGGTTTCCTTTTGCAGAACTTTGGTTCGTCTAAAGAATACATATTTAACCGAAAGTGATAGCATGTCTTCTTACTGACCTTGACTATTTTTTTTATTTCATCGACACCTTTCTTTTCCTTCAATAACAATTTTAGATCTATCAAAGCTCTTTTTTTTAGTTACACAAGGCCAGGTTTCAATAAATATTTGCTTATAATAATTGTTGTAAAACCTTGCTTGAAACCTCACTGAAAATGCCAATTCTCTCCGAATTCATGGCGTCATACTCACCGATGATACGGGTTAAATAGACAAGTTCTGTACTAAAATGACATGTGAAGCCATTATAAAAGCTGCCACATCCACAAATCTCTACAGATTCTCAGTACCCTGAGCTCAGCTGTGCGTTTGGTGTCCAAGGGCGTATTTTTTATCTAATCTTGTAAGCACAATGTAATTAATGCCTACCAATACCTTGTCAATTAGCCTGTGTATCTCTGTGGAGAATACTACCCCCACAGTGCTCTGACGCGCATCATGCAGGAACACACACACACACACACGAGTGCTCAATTTCTAAGACAATAAAATGCAAATTATGACTGCAAAAGTGACAAGTATAACCTGTCTCTTGAGGGTCAGAGTGCATTTTTAGATTTATTTAAACGAAGTCTATGAAACACAGAAGAATCGATATCTTCTAGAAGACCGGTAATAAAAAGCCTTATGAAGAGCTTACAAGCCCAATCTGATCACATCTCTGATCAAATGATCAAAGACAGCGAAGAGAAATGCATCCTTCTTCCAAAACAGGTTTAAAGCGTTAAATTATCTCAACCTGGCATCGAGACGCAAAATTGCCCCCTAACCGTAGCTGTAAGAGACATCAGCACAAAGACAAAAACAAAACTGGAACATTATCTGATAGTCTATTGACTAGAATTGTGTATCCTACCTCCGTGGTGGAGCTCAGTGACGGGGCAAAGCGGGTTTGTTTACACCATCTCTCTCCGGGTGGGCATCACATCCACACGCCCTGCACGGATGCTTGTGCGAGCGAGGCGCTGCGTTCTGCTCTCACACCTCTCTCTCCTCTCCTGCCACCCTGCTCTGTCTACTGCTGCTATCCCCAGCCCAAACGCGAGGAGGGAGCCGTGTGGCACCTCAGAGGCAGGACTGGGTGGGTTACATACCAGCTCTGATGCCAGGCCCATATGGCTGGCACGTCATTGGCAAGAGCCATCACATGAGAGCCGGTGATTGACATGCGGCCGCATTTACAGAGACTGGCTTCCCCTGGGGGAGAGGGACTCGCCATCTGTCACTGAGCTGAAAGAGAAAATGGAATAAGGAGAGGATGGCACAAAAAAAAACAACGTAGGATTCAGGCTGCTTCTCTTAGCCTCCATCTTTGGGAGAAATGGGGTTAATCTCATATAGAAGATGTAGGAAAATCCCCTTACAAGCATTAATTATAATAAATCTGTGATAATATATATTTATTTTTAAAATCATTCAAATAGTTGGCTGCACCGAAACAAAAACCCTGCATTTGGAGACCTACTATAAGCTAATTGTGTAGGATAAGAAAATCATGGTGATAGAAATAATCAACATATATCAAACAACTTGGGAAGTATTTCTGTGATCCATTAAATAGGCCAAAAGAAACAGCTAAACAGCAACTGTACTAATCCGTATTTCCAACAGGAACTTGAACAGACAGAAAACCAGCGTGTCCACACCCCACACAAAGGTCTGAGATGAGTAAGTTGCCGTTCACACAGACCAGAGTCAGAGTGCAATTGCCTAAACGAATCAGTTGAACTGAGCTTAGCAAGGCGTCTTGGTTTGGGTTGCCAGGACTTGCACAGGTGCCAGCGGCCGGACTGACGCCAAAGGTGGCGGAGGCACAGATTGCAGAGAGGGGCCAGAAGATGGGGCAAGACAAGAGGAAAGAATGAAAGCGAAAGGCTGGTAGTGGGGGGTCAGGCTTATCACCATCATCATGATGCTATTGAGCCGGACTGTTCTGACTGCTTCGTAATTTACGCATTTTCAGTGGAATAATCGAAGTGGTTGAAAGACAAGCTCGCGTTTTTGGCCATTTCATTCTCCGATAAAGATCATACACTGACACAAATATTGGTTAAGGTGAAATAACGTGTTATTTTCAGGAGTCTTGTACATTCTCAACACTATTAAATGCCAAACATTCACTTACCTCAGATGGATATTTAAATAATGAAGAGATGGCATCCATATCGGCTAATAGCGATTTGATTATTACATCATGCTATATGCACATTTTGAGATTGTATTTGTTGTTGTGTTCAATGTTAGAAGTCATAATGCACGTCCAATCACAGCTCAGTTTAAACGTAACAATTAAATGACCCAATAGTTTTTTGTTTTCCCTGTTATGAATCACAGAAGTAGCTTAAAACATGGAGAATTGGCTGGTTACTGTATATATATATGTATATATAATATTCCACGCGTGTGTTAAGTTCACACAGGACTGGGGTTCTCAGTTAATGGTTTTTCTGCGGTTATATGTTGGTGACACCTGCTGGAAATAGAAAGCAAGTACATGATGGTCTCGGTAAGAAGAAATAAAATGATGCCTTTCAGCTTTTCTAAAACAGGATGGAGCGACCCTTTTATTTCACAGTGTGTGGTAAAAATAGAGCTAAATGTTTTTCTTGCCGAGCAGAAGAGAAGACATCAGCCTTCTCTGGATATTTACAGCTCTGTTATTGCATTGAGGTTTCGTAAAATATAATAAAATGCTCATATTTGTCATTATTCCAATTAAATATTGTTGTTATTTCAGTATTTGCAACTGCAAATGGAAAACGCAAGAGTTTAAATACTGCTCTCTGCAAACGTCAGTCATAAGAAATTAGAAATACCTGCTTATAGCAGTTTGTCGCCTCCTTCTGGTGGTTTTAGGAAATACACACTGACACACAGGAACGCTCATAAACTTTATCTGCAGTAATCTCGTGGATGATAATTTACATTTATCATAATAATTGATCTTGAGCCGTGCTAATTTTTTGTGTTGCTTGATTTTATTGTGACACGAACTACTGCATGCAAACCTCCCCCTCAGTGAAATGATTTTTTTTAGTTTTGGACGTTAGATGGTGCTGATCTCTCATCCCGCTGTTGTCTGGTGTGGTGCCACGTGTTGTTGAAAGCGCTTGCAAACATATATTATATTTTCAAGGACAGCAGATGAACTGAAACTGAACCGAGCCGCAGATGGGCTGCTTTAAAAGTCCAAGGTGGAAAGGTCTTTTATCTGAAGACCTTTCCCAGCAGGCCTGTGTTTGCTGTCATTAGCAGCTCTTCCTGGAGCTGGCAGAAATCCAGAGCTTTTTCAAGTCCACTACTTCGGTAAAGGGTGAACCCTTGGACTTGTGGCAATTGGGATCAAGCATGGGGCCCTCTGCTTACAGGACCGTCTGGTTATTTTCCAATATATACTCATGGAGAGCTGACAGGACATAGTTTAGACTTTACAAAATTTATTTTTCACCCACAACGCTTAGAGTCCCATCAGAGGACAAGTCTTTAAGAAATAGCTGGTGCAGGTATGAAAGATAGGATAGTCCCAAACGAAATAGCCTACATCAGTTTCATTCGTGCGCCGTGTCACGAAAAAAGGGGGAGAAAAATCGTGTCCACGAACAAATAGATGACAGTTCGTGACTGTTTCACCAGCCTGTGTTACGCACAGGCAAATGCATTTGTCCTCTCTCACCCTGCCTTGTCTCTTCTCCAACTTATGCTGAAGCACACACTCCAACACACTTACTGCACTGCCAGCACGCTAAGAAAAATTGTTGTCATGGCAACTGACTACCTCATATATTTGCAGTGTATATAATAAAGCCAAGGTGGGCATAGGCGAAAACAGAGGTTAGAATAGAATAGAATAGAATAGAATAGAATAGAATAGAATAGAATAGAATGCCTTTATTGTCATTATACAGGATGTACAATGAGATTGGAGAATCTTTGACTGCCTCAGGGGGAAATGTTTAGAGCTTAATTTTAAGACCAAAAGAGTGATGTTTCCAGCTTGTTGCACTTTGCGTCCTCAGCGCAAAATGAACGCGCAAATTTGCACATTGTCGGTGCAGTAAAGTAGTCTATCTTATGTGCCCACCCTAAGAAATAAAAAAAAACGTGTTGGCATTTTATCAACATCCTCAATCCAGATTCGGTTCACTTGTGCCAAGATAGCCATCAGTATCCATGAGCAGCATGTTCTTAATATTTCTTCTCTTTTAGTTCAGTATGACTTATCGCAGAGTTGTTTATCTATTTGTGATATTCAGATATCCCATGTTTCTGAAATTCTTTAACGTTGTGTGACATCCTCGGCATCTCTGCTGTTTTAAATCTTCACTTTTGTCAGTCGATGAGGAAGATGTCTTTATGCGGTACTTTCAATTTGCAGATGCTCAAAGTTTCTTCTTTCCCCGTCACGCATTAAGGTCAGTGAACACAGTGTGTGAGGGAGGGGAGACTGTCAGGGAGGCGGGGAAGAGCGGGCGGCCACTGCTGTTAAACGGAACTCCACAGACCAGAGGATCGCTGGGACAGAAAGATGCCACTGGTCACTCACTAACTCTGCGTTTTTATAAGCACCTCGCTGCGGTTTTCACAGGCAGTTGCACTGAAGCTGATTTCGTCTGGACTTTAAGTTTGTTGCGCTCGGCTTTGGAGGTGACAGGCTGGACCCGCTGCTGCCCGCAGAGACGGAGGTGATGGACCCAGAGGCAGACGCGGATGCGAGGAGGAAGATCCAATTCTCCGTGCCTTCCTCCGTGCCCACCCAGCTGGACCCGCGACAGGTGGAGATGGTGAGAGCCAGGGAGTGTGGCTGTAGCCTACACAGACGATGACAATGGTTGTGGAGATAGAGGGAGTGTGTGGAAGGAGGTCAACCCTCAGTTATATACCAAACCTGCGTTGTTGTATGGACGTTTGGTGATTGGACTGATAAACTCAGGCTGGATAACTGCATCTGTATATATTTAAAAGTAATGGCAAACATCTAAGATATGCTTGCCTCCAACCTCATCATGAATGTTGCTTCTTCAGTGGCATCTGAGGCATCAGTGCTGAGGTTGGCAGACAGTTATATAACTACTCTAGCAAGACTTTGCAAAACTGTTTTGATGTTATATATCACTCTGTAGGCAGCGGGGTATGGGCAGCGCTGAGCTCTGCAGCTTCATTATTTTGGAGCCCTTAAAAGTGATGAGACATATTTGCCTTTCAGAAGGAGTGGAGGAGGAAGGAGAGGAAGAAGTAAAGGATAAAGCTCCATTTGTAACATTAAAAATTAGATGCGCCTGAGTCATAAATCTTTTACCACACACATGAAAGTAAACATAGAAGGTATTACTCATATACTCGTGGAGGTGGTGAGTGTATTATGTAAAGTCAGATCAGTTATCTGTTTCTTATGCTGAATCATCCCAAAGCGAGCGCTGGTCAAATGTGCTGGCACGGTCAGGCAAACAGTGCAGTGTGAGGAGGGAAACTATTAGGCTGTGCAGTGTGAACACAGACGTGCATTTGTTGTGGTGTTAATGACAAGAACCCATAAAGGTCATGGAGTTAACAATGAGGTCAGATTTGGACACGGAAAGCAGCGATGTTCATATCCTAATCACAGGCCGCTCCCTCGAGGGAAATTTCACTGGAGATGAGGTGCTGTGTCAGGAATGTTTGTTTTTTTCTTATGGGAGGAGATTTGAAACTTTCAAATGGCATCTGTTTGGAAAGCTTGTTTTGGGCTAATAAATCAATAAGTTCTGGGCACACAGATACTTCCCCCCACATCTGCTGTTTACAGCCTACTTGCAGTCTGTCTGTGTGTGTGTGTGTCTGTGTGTGTGTGTGTGTGTGTGTTGGGGGGGGGGGGTCTTACTCTGTCCAACACAGAAGGGGTATTTCATTTGATTCTCTAAGCAATCCCAAGACACTGATTGCGATGACACAATTCTAAGTGATGTGTTATCTTAAATACAATTCTTTGCTAATTAGTTTGCTACACTTTACCTAATTTCCATGGAATTGTTCACATTAACGCACTTCACCTCTTCAGTCTTTGGTTATTGCGACTCTTTCTCATATGATTTCTACAAATGCTCATTGAGAGCATCATGAGCTCGGTCACTTTTCTCTACAAGATGCTCTGACAGTTTTATCAGCTCAGATCCAAGTAAGATTACTGCAAAGCTTCCTCCACAGATTAAATGCAAAGGCGAGAAGCCAGGGACATTATATATTAGGGGGACCTTGAAGAAGGACATTTCCTTTAAAGTAGGGGGCTACATAAGGTTATATGGCTTTATTTTTTTTTGTTTTGTGTGTGCTTCTGAAACCAGCAAGCCACCAAAATGACCGTGAGTCTGGTGGAACAGCATACACAAAATAATAATGCTCAATCACCTGTTGCTGAAAATCAGAGGGATCAAACCGAGGAATTCCTGCAATGAATAAGATGCAAGGAAAGCAGCTGAGGGGATAAACACTCATCCACCTGCAGAAAGGGCTTTGTAATCCATAGTTCGGAAACCTGCGTGATGATTTTCCACCTTCTTTTTTTCAACTTACCAAAAATGTCCAGTGGTCACATCATGTGGAATGAGACTCATACCCACAACTCTCATGAGTAACTGAACCCAACGTGTTGCAAGTCCTTCTGGGAATGGGTTCCTAATTCGAAAGACTTTGACAGGTCCTCATCAGCTCAATTCCCCGTTCACATCATCATCATTTAAAATCCACACACACAGTAACACAGTGGTGGTACAAAAAGTTATGAAGAGGAGATTCAAATCCTGTGAGGCCAGACCTCAGTAATGACTTATATTCAGCAAATTTTATCTACAAGGAAGTCTTGCTCCCTGGCAGACATCCCAGTAATGACTCAGATAGTTTTTAAGCTCCCACGAGTGAAAGAGGAGAGAGTAATAACGTTAAATTCAATAGTCCCTGGCACATAAAAATTGCAAGTGCATGATAAGCAGTCAGATCTCATTAAAAGTGCTTACAAATTGTGGTTTCTTTGCCTCAAAATAAGATTTTAAAAGCATTTTCCTTCTAAGTTATAGCACAGCTGCACAAGCACAAAGTCAGATGACACTATGGCATCATTAACAGCTGCACAACGACGACTGAAGTTTATTTTTTCTTGCCTTTCCTTGATTTCTGTTTACTGCAGCTTAAGGTGCCAAGAAGGTCCTTGCTTTCACTTTCAATAGCTACCTTCGCTTACAGCCTTGCGAGGTCTTGTCAAGGGTATCTTGTCTTTTCATGGCCCTTGTGAAAGGCCGACCCCGATGCCCGCTGATAGTGACTGAAACGTCTAGAAATGAATCGAAATAAAGGCAGGAATAAACAGAACAAATTGAGCTGAAAAACAGGGGAAGAAAAGAAGCGACGATAGCTGACAGAAGCCGAGCAAGAAACGCAAAAGGGGAAAAATCATCATCCAAGGAGACGACTGATTAAAAAGAAAGAGATTAGCTGTGGATGACTGAGGAGTGAATCAAGGGCAAGGACAGCTCATGCCAAGAACACACCACAGCACAAAGTCTAACAGAGTCTTATTCAACAAACCCAGCACACTCTCCTCTGTTCTCGTTAAGTCATTAATGCTATTTACAGAGTGGGCGGATGGCTTGATATTGGTTTGATTGTAAATCTTAGATGAAGTGACTATAGCTAACAACAGAAGGTGGTAGCAGGAAACATTCAACAAGACAGGAATTCCAGTCTTCCAATGGGAAGTTTCCATTTCCACCAGTATGTGTGTGGGTTCAGCTCCCAGTCTCCACTATCCAGGCCACTGCTACAACAAGATTACACAATTTATAGTTTATTTAAAAAAATAAATAAATAAACAGGTCAAAAGTCATCAATCATGTTGTGGTCAGTTCATGTTTTCCAAATGATTATTCCCTGAAAAGCATCCTGTGAACACAGAAAGAGCTTCATGCTTTTATTGAATGGTCTTAATTGTGAAGTAGGTAAGTTATTTTGGTATGAAAGGCTTTTTAGGTCACTGCTCCCACCCAGCGCTGTCACTGCTCATTTAGACACCCAGTATGACGCATTGGGGTCTAATGTTATGCAACTAGAGGTCATCCTACCTACTAAAACTGAGGTGTGGGATTAATGATTTACTACACGACCGCTATACTTAGAACCCGTGCTGCTTAAAGCCCTCTTTCTAGAAGTGTCTGTGTTTTGTTAATAGCTGCAAAATAAAGAGCTTTTTATAATATTGGTAAATGCAGAGATGATGTGTGCATTTAATAATGCAGCTTTTAAAATAGCATGTATCAGTGAGTTCCAGTAACATTTAAACTTTAATATCAATATCACATTATACGTGGATGGCAAAATACGATCAATAAGCTGACCTTTCCTGGATATGGAAAAGGACAGAGTAAAGAGTTATTTAAGGAGATGTCAGACATCATTCATTTTCTAAAATACCTAAAGAGGTTTCTGTAATGCTTTCAACTGCAGCCCAAACTCCTTTAAATTTTGTAAAGCAGTCTTCATCATATTGTTTTCCAAATTTCGCCTCAATCAGTCTTTGTGTGTTCTTATCCTTTATTGTCCCTGAAGTCTCGGTATCCTAATCCCCAACCGTGACCCTTTGCTATCAGAACATCCCAGACGGACTTTGTCCCTTGAAATTTGTTCTCAAAACTCTCAAAAGGCAATCAGGGGACAAAAGATAAATATATCGCTACCTCACAGGTTAACATATTATTGGACCAATAAAGCCTTTTGTTTTGGTTTTTTTTTTTCCAAAAATGAGATCCAATAAGTATCATAATACCATATTATAAAAATATTAAAAGAATCTAGTATTCCAAAATAACAAAACAAAGGTAATAAGTCCAGCATGAGCTATCTGCATGGGAGGTGAAACACCAAACTATGAATCTGTTACCAATAAAATCAGACTTCCAGTGCAGCCACGCTGAGCTACCAGTGGTATTTACAGGCATTTCAGACATGCACAACAAGGACCTGATGAAAATAAAATGTGTTCCCTGCAGGTGCTTGACCTTCTGGCTACAATGTTAACAAAACGTAGGTCGCTGTGTCTGAAGAGGCTCTCAGACAGGTGCTCAAATTGTGGTTTGGTCCTTTGGCCCCACATGCTTTTTTTTTTTTTTTTTCCTGAGAGCTGAGTGCGCATGTTTTATGTGAAACTGCCTGTGTTTATTAGATTTCCACATTCATATTTTCATGTTAATACATTTCTAACCTCTAATAGGATGCCTTGTGATTCATATTTAAATTTGTTCCCCAAAAAGGGCTGCATGTTTAATTCTAGTGTGTGAGTAATGAATATGTATGAATGCCGCACACAGGGAAGCAGAAGCTGTAAGAGTTACTCCAGAGTGAAAGCTGCCCACACGTTTCAATGCCTACACGCTTCGCTGTGATTGGTTTGGCGGCCGCTTGTATCTCGCAACAATTGTATCACCATAACACATTACAAAATAGAGATGGTGATGACTATATTGCATGTTTTCCATAAATAACAAGTTATAAATGTAATCAATCTAATAAAAGTAAAAATGTTCCAAAAACACACAGTGAGAATCCTGGAAGTGTTATATTACTGGATCTTTATCATTTCTGCAATACGAGTTCTTAGTTGTACCTACTTTATTTAGTATGGAGCCAGTTTGATCATGTTCCAGTGGAACTAGTTTGCTTTCCCTTTTTCCTGCCATGTTCATAATCTTTCTCTCTGAGGATTTTATGCTGTCCAGTGTCATATTCTAGATCAGATGGATTCATTTGTGAATCTAGCATAATTATTTCACCCAGTTGGTTTGTATTTGTTTTGGGAAATTTCTCACCATTGTGAGGTTTCCAAAAGGCCAGCGAGCCATTTGTTGTGGTGGGGGCCCCAAAGAGGGGCGACGTAAGTGCCAAGATAAGCTTTATATAAGCTTTATTTTTTAACTGTGAATCATGTAGAACCTAATAAGTCTCCTTTAAAATCTTAATCTGAAAACTGTCAAAACATAGTGATTGAAAAGTAGATTATTTCTCTTTAAAATGTTGTGAAAACATAAACAAGCATAAACCAAAGTTTAACAAATACAAGAGCACTACTAGCACAATGTAATTACTTTTCACAGGAGGTGACAAATATTGCAAAACTTTGTCCTGTGGCTTCAAATGCATCTATATGCATGAGTGATTAAATTTTTTAAGTCATATTACTGGTGAGCTTACTTTTGTAATGCTCTTCTTTCAGAGGAATGTGATAGTTTGGGATATACTGCAGATATACACTCACCAAGTTAGACCCCCTTCCACCTTCAGAACTGCCTTTATTATTCCTGGCATGAATTAAATAAGGTGCTGGAAACATTTCTCAGATATTTTGGTACACATAGACACGATAGCATCACATAGTTCCTGAAGATTTGTTGTCTCAAAGTGTGCTAAGAAAATATCCTCCACACCATTACACCACCAACAAGGCAGGATGGATTCATGCTTTAATGCTGTTTGCACCAAATTCTGACCCTACCATCCTAACCCTCATTCACAAACAAGTTGGACAGTCTCATTGATGTTGTTATGTAATGATATACATGTATATAGTTTTCAAAGAACAAATTCTCCGCATACATGACATCAAGATCCACAACTCAAATAAATTATTCAACCAACGAAAGCCCTAAAAACAGAAAAAACTTCTCTCTCTCTCTCTCTCTCTCTCTGCTAAGATTCGACGTCGGAGGCCGACACCTGCCACACTGTTCAGACTGACAGACCCACCATCACCAGAGGAAGAGAGCAGCCCACATCAGGTAGATGTGCACGTGAGCATTCTCTATGAGAGCTAAAAATCCACTGGTAAAGGATTTGCATCAAATTTTAATGACTCACAAGTCCCAATAGCCCACAATGCAACGCAATCATGGCTACTGAAATAATTGGGAAAATTTGTGTGTTTTTTTTCCCATCATTAAGACCTCACTTCTGCTATCAAGCTCTATAAGTAAATGCAATAAACTGAGGCCTATATGAAAGCTGGTTTCCAACACTTAAATAAAACAAGTCAAAATTTCAGGTTGTTATCCCAAAATTTCAAGTTAGGTATCTCAAACTTTTGACTTACAAACTCTAATGTCTGAGAAAATAATAACTTAAAGTTATTCGATAATAACTTGAAAGTTTGACTTATGGATTACAAAAAAAAAAAATAATAATTTTCAGTGGCGGAAACAAGCTTCCATGCTCTCAGGCTGCATGAACGTTTTCATGAGAAATGTTACATTACATTTACATTACGTTATGTAAATTACAGTCATTTTCCTTGATTTGCGCCATAAGTTACTTGTTACAAGTTTGAAAGTGTTTTTATATCTTGACTTAGCTTTTCATTGGCTTTTGCTGACAAGCCTGTGCATTTTTCTCTCTTCTCTTTGAAAACAGTTGCTGCCGTTTTGCTATAATCCCAGCAACTGAAAAAGAACAATTATTAAATTTATGATATCATGTTATTTTTTTTGAGACTATAATAAGACAAAATAGTGTTGCATACTCCATTAGCTGTAAACTCATTGCATTTTTTATGTGAGCAGTGGGCTCTTGGGGAAAATGGAGCTTTGAAAGCCAAACTGGTTCACATGTCAACCTACCAGCCGCCATCTCTTAAAGGTAAATGAACACTGACTTAAATCATTTTGTGTGTGTTTTTCACTTGTACTCACACACTGTTTATATAACAAATGACACCAAATGAAAGAATTTGGGAGACCTAATTCCGCTGTGGCAGCCACCATGTGGTCTCTATCTGTCGGGACTACGCGCATATCCAAAAACCACAATGAGAGAGTGTGTGTGTGTCATGTAAGATTAGGAGCAGTGGCAGCTGTGAGTCTGTTCTGGATCATCCTGGATTATCAAATGGGCGCACAGCTGTAACATGGTCTCACACACCCACGGGTGCATGCACACACACTATTAGATATAACTGGAGTCACACGAACATAAACACGGACAAAAATATGATTATGTTGTTAGAAATATTTATAGAATATAGGGTTTTTAGACATCTTCTGTGTTGTGGAAATTGTGGCTTGACACTTGCCACTCATAAAATTAACTGGGTTTTATTGGTGTGATGTTTAGCATTTGCATTTCTACATAAAAACAGTTTCTTCATTTCATAAGTCATGCATACATTTTTAAAACCTAAATCTAAAGTGAAAAAAAAATCACAGTTCTTTAAAATAGTTTTTTGGTTGTTGTTGTTGAAAAATGTGTCATCTAAGTCATATCAACAACTTTTTGAAGTTGAGTATATTCTCATTGCTTTGTAGAACATTATCTTTAGTCCTTTATCTTGGCATTAAATATTAGAGGCTGCTTCTGGCCTTTAATAGGCATCGCAACAGTCTGCTTATCCCTATATGCAGATGATATTGTCCTTTTATAAAATTTAATTTAACGTTTTCTTTTCTGTATTTACTAATTTTTAGAGAGATGATCAGACAGGTGATCAGAAACACAACTCTAAATTGATTACGCCACCCTGCATCAAAAAGAAAAATTTCAGCTGCTTTCCACAACATAGTTGATATTACCTAATACAATGATGCTTAGTTCAAAAATGCCAATAAAAATATTCAGTTGTATACAGTTACACAAAATGCAAATCTATTTTTTTCACATATGGTCCATTTGTGCTCATTCTATTTCAGCTTCTCCAACACAATTTGCATATTTTCATGAGTTTCTTTTAACTGGACAGAATGACCAACTGACACTGATGCAAAGTAACTGCCATTATGCAGTAGGACACATTTTAGGCTGGCTTTTTAGCTGTCAATGAACTGCCTCCTCACACATGCATGAAACTCACAACCAATTGCACCCAAAAGACCTTCAACATCAACAAAATAGACAAACAGACATAGGGGGTCTTATCTCACTGAGTCTAGACCCAAACAACTCAGCCCCTTCCGTTTGGTTTGTCTAAGTCACCCAATTTCATACCAAATAAGCAAAGTATGCCTTTTTCCACAAAATCTGATATGTTTTGTCACTGTCTGGTTGTAGTGTAGCATCCACAAATCTAGCAATTTTTTTTTTTTACAATTGTCACTCTTGAAATAATGTAATGTGGTAAAGCAAAATGGATTATTTTTTGAAATGAGCAATCTGTAAATATTTTTGCTGTGCAACTTTACGCACCATCATTAATTTGTATTTTCAGCTGTCCAGAAGATGGCACAGGCCCATTTGTCCTCCCTTGACATGAGGTCTGTAGACATCGAGTCCTCTTCAGGGGAGGAAGAGGAGCAACATGATGAGGAGAGGCAGCAGAAAACCTCAGGTGGGTAAGATAGGACAGCCTTTCAACTTATTCACTTTTTTCACATTTTTACTGGCACCTGTACCAAGCATGGACACTTATACTTTTGAAATTCCTTTCATGTCAGATCCAAAAGAAGAAAGCAAACCACAGAGGGATCGTTGTGGTCTTCTGGATGGTCCAACAGAAAGTCTCTGTCATCACCACAAAGACAAAGAGGAGGACAATGAAAGCGAGGGAGGAAAGGGAGAATGACAAAAGAAGAGGGCTCTGATGGAGACAGTGTTAGTGAGGAATCAAAATGCATAGCACGTGTATGTACCATACATATGTGTGCATGAAAAAGTGTATGAGTGTGTATTATGTGGGTCTGTGGGTAAAAGTGTAAAAGAAGAATGTAGAAAAAAGAAAAGCACAACAGAGATTCTTTGATAAAGGTCAGACTATTATTGATCTGACTGAGGAAACATTTAGCCCGAGACTTGTGAAGTAAATCGTGTCTCCGTGAGCCAAAGAAGCGTGGGCGAAATTCCAATCAGTCAACGACACTGCACAAGAAATATGAGACTAGCTAAGAACTGTTGTATTTTCATAAAGCATTCATAAGGCTTTAAAAAGGCTGTTTTTTTAATTCTGTTTGAAGGTGTGGGAAGACTGTGAGACTCATTACATCTGTATTTGAAGAATTAGAATTTGCATTGCCTTTACTGACATTTTGTTTAAAGGGGCATGAACCAAAGTGACACGGGTGCTGAATTTCATGTCCAATTAAAAGACAGCAAATGAAGAGCGCAATTTAGGTAAAAGCCAAATGTCACAGCAGGTAGTGAGCACAGATTTGCAGCTAACACGTTTTCCTGTGTGTATTGTACAAATGCACAACATTTTGTATGTAGTATCACTGAAAACAGTGACAGGCTGTTATTTTAAGGAGGTATCGTACCATATGGCCTGTGGTAGATGTTGACAGACATGATACTCTGTGGTAAATAAAAGTCTGCAGTGCAATAAACAGTCCCCGCTGGAATTTAGCTCAGAAATTGGGGGACTTCTTCCAAAGTCATAAAGTTTCAGTTTGCTTTCCTCAGTCTTTCACATATTCGTCTGCAAGGTCAAGAAATCAAAAGACTGAGGATTACAGACGAATTCAGCACAATCACAGCCACAGTAGACCAGATTATATCCTGACAGATTAATCCAACTAATCACGATAATGCAGCAGTGTTTCTGGCTAGATATTCTGAACAGTTTTTTTTTGTAAAATGGAGATTAGCAGACATGATATGTTTGGGATGGCACACGTGTCAGCTTGATCCTGAAAGAAGACTTACCTGATTTTCAGAAACATTATGTATAACAGTTCATTCATGACCCTGTACATAAACACTGTTTTGTGGTGGTTGATAATAAATCATTTATAATAGGCTGGGTTTGTGTATTTGTGTGTCAAATGCTTCACACATATTTCTTGTAAACAAAAGACATATTTTTATTTGATTATTCAGGCGCACTGTGTCAACATAGTTTGGTCATAAGTAGCTGTAGTGAGTTTTTATAATATGAGAGCCCTAAAACATGTTTTAAATGTTTGCAGACAGCCTTGGATTTAAACAAGGATATTTGTGTTCTCTATCACGGGTATACACCCACCTGCCACTTTATTTGGCACACCCATTCAACTGTTTGTGCAGTGACTCAACTTACCTCAAATTTAGCCATGCAGATGTGTTCAAGAAGACCTGCTGAAGTTCAAATTGAGATTTGTAATGGGGAAGAAAGATGATTTTAAGTGAATCTGAACATGGCCTGGTTGTTGGGAGTATTTCACAAATGCTGTTCTACTGGGATTTTCCCACACAACCATCTCTAGGGTTTACAGAGAATGGTCTGAAAAAGAAAAAATATTCAGTGAGCAGCAGTTCTCTGGGTGAAAATGTCTTGTTGATGCAAGAGGAGAATGGCCAGACTGCTTCAAACTGAAGACAAACCAAGGTTTATTGAATGCACAACACGTAGAACCTTGAAGCAGACGGGCTACAGCAGCAGAAGACCACACCAAGCACCACTCTTTTCAGCTAAGAACAAGAAACTGGGTCTACAGTTTGCACTGGCTCACTGTGATTGGACAATAGAAGATTGCAAAAAGGCATGGATCCATCCTGCCTTGTATCAGTTGTTCATGCTGGTGGTGATGGTGTCATGGTGTGGGGCATACTTCCTTGGCACACTTTGAGCCCCTTACTACCAACTGAGCCTCATTTAAATGCCACAGCCTACATGAGCATTGTTGCATGTCCGTCCTTGTATGATGACAGTGTACCCGTTTTCTGATGGCTGCTTCCAGCAGGATAACACACAATGTCACAATGCTCAAATCCTCAAAACAGCTATTTTACACCAGAATTTCAAACACTGGATACATTTCTAAAGTTTTATTTTTGATTAATATATTTTTGATTTTAAGTAAGTCATATTTCCAACTTAAAAACATATTTGGAGCTTTGTTGTTTCAAGTAAAACAAAATGATTGCGATGACACAAAGATCTGATGACAGTTGCAGCTGCACAGTGCTGTGCAAGTCGACGGATTACTCTTTTATCCTTTGAGCATGTGATGCATACAGCAAATTTCATGCCAATTTATTCCCATGCAATTCAATACAATTCAACTATATTTGATGGGTAAAGACTCCTTTAATCTTTGACTCAGCTCACTTATGCTTGTACACAGTGTCATTAATTTTTATTTTTATTATTATTAATAGTATTAACAGACTAACCCCAAGACAGAGAGATCCATTTACCAACACATTAACAGCCACGTTAGAATCACTGATTAACCTGAGAAGCAGGTCTTTGGAAAGGTTAAAAAGCTAGAACTTTCTTGCTGCGAGGCAACTGATGCACCACTACTGGCTAACTCATGTAACTAATCTGACGGCACTGTCAAGTTTTAAGGTTAGTTAGTGTTCTCCCCTCACCTAGGTTAGTCCACTGTAACTTAACTGAAGTTTATATAAGGCGTTCTTAATTTCATCTGCAAAAACATTTTTAATGCTTACACACACGCAAACCTACTGTAGATGCTTGGGGTTCATTATCTTGCTCAAGGACACTTCAACATACAGATGAAAGAAGTAGACAAACCCCTCTAAATCCTGAGCCACCTTAAACTACATTTTTGGGACCATAGTTGAGAATTTGAAACCAGTGAGGAGTGTAAGGGGAGATGTGACTGAAACAAACACACACATGATCTGACTCTAAGATCATTCAAAAAGACAAGATAAGTTTACCTTATCTGAAAAACTATATATATATATATATTTCTTCCTATCTTGAAAATGGCCAACATTTTGAGTTTTCAAATGGTTAATTAGGTTTAACAAAAAAGTAATCATAAAAGATTATATGTACCACTTCTGATGCTTCTATCCGCCTGTGACCAATTCGCCTCTAATGTTATTAACCTTTGTTGTATACTGGTTCCCAGTGTGCTGTAGAATATGTGTTCAGGCTTATGAAATAGCATTTTAAAATATCACAACACTGTTACTTAATTTTTAAAAACAAACAAACAAACAAACAAACAGGAGTGCATGTAGTACTAGTACAGGGACGGATGCATTTATTTAGCTTTTGCAGCACACAAACATACCTGCGTACATTCTTGCAAATAGTTTCATGTAATACTAAATCATCCAGGATCCACAAGACCGTCAGACTACTGTATATAACACTGCCACATCCTTTTTGTCCTTTTTGACTCATAGATTATAGTGTTTTAGGGTAAGTGCTGCAGTATCATTTATTATTACCACTAACACCAGCCCAAAAAAAAAAATAATCAGAAGATGTGTGAGAGATACAGATTAATAAAGGAAGAAGACCCACAGAGACTGCTTATGTAGAGTCCCAGAGTTCTGTGCTACTGCCTCTGGATGTGATAAAACCAGCCCAGTAATAGCAATGTGACCGGTGAATGTAATATTTCCAAAAACAACAGAAAATCCTCAAAAATCAAATAAAGATATTTTTATTAGACTGTGTTTAATGTTAGTAAAACACAAAAGAAAGTACTGTTTTGCAGCGCTAATAATATCTCTTTACTGAAGAGATGTGTTAAAGCCCGAGAATGAGATTTCAGCAGTTCAAGATGGCCAAGTAGCGACACCTAGTGTTCACTTCTTCTAATTGCACAATGATTGCACATACAGTAGTACCAGCATTAGTTAAAATATGGATTAACATGAAAAGAGCTTTTTTTTTTTGCACTTAATCTTATAATCTGATTTTCTCAGGTTCCACCCCTGCCCCTGTCTCATTAGTAGCCAAAATATATCACCTATATGTGAAAACAACATGATGAAATGAGCGTTGCATTTTTATTCACATGATCATAATTAAAAATCAGCTCAGCCTTTTGGGTAATTCGCAGCTGAATAAAAATAAGCATATGCTGTTTGTGTACAGTGGGGTAATTCCTTTGGGATGATTTTATGTGATATGCAAATACAGTATACAGTAGCACTAATGTTTACAGTCTGCTGTAGGAACTGCGTTTGAACAGCGGGAGGCGGCTAAATTTACTGAACCAGTAAGTGCTTTTGCAGCAAACACTGTCACTTTTAGAAAAATGGGAAAAAATGTGATGGAATAAAGTGAAATACGCCGTTCATGTGTTTGTGTTTTAGCATTTTCTTCCTTGAGAGTCAACTGGAATGCATAAAAATGAGTAAAGATCAAAATCTACGAAGACTCCCGCTCAAAACAGAAGCATGCATTTGTTTTATTGTTAGCATCATTAGCAATCCACTTTTTAATTTAATTGCTAAATCATCCATTTACCTACGATTAATCTATATTATTTAAATCTGAATAGTGACTTTTTTAATTTCTTCTTTGCTTTTGTCTCATTTGTTTACTTTCTCACTTCCTTGCCTTTACAAAAAACACTCCAGTCACATCATCAACTCCCACCCTCATATCCTGAGTCAATGTGTAAACCTCCAGCCGGATCAGAGTGTATCCACTCTCATTTAAACTAGCACAGACCTGGGCCTCATTCAGTGGGACCACCGGGATCCTCACCCCAGGCCCCGCAAAATAATAACTCTCCCCCAGGGCTCCAATGAGCAGGAGGTGGCCACCAGGGCGTAGGAGCTTCCCGATGTGGCCAAGGGCTCTGGTGAAGGTAGCGAGGTCGGGGCTGACACTTTCCAGGCAGAAGCAGGACACCAGACAGTCGGCCCCTGCTGAAGGAAGGGTGTCAGGAGCCAGGGGCTGAGAGCAGTGCACGTCAATGGGGAGGATGTCTGCGATGACCCGACGTAGCTTGGCAGCTTTCTCAGTCCACGCTGAGGGCCTATTGGAGTGAATCGTCAAACTATATCAAAACTACTCTTTCAGTTTTATGTTTTTTAATGTGTGCTTGTGTTTTTCTCAGCAAACATCTGCTAGATTATCATTCTGTTTAAGTCACTGTTTTCTTGTCTTGTTACTAAGAAGAAACGCACTACAACAAGGCCAAAATAAACTGTTAGGAAACAGAAGATAACTTAAAGTGTGTCACCTCAAGAAAGCTGAAAAGAAAAAAGGAAATCTGATATAATCTAAATCTTTTTTCTTTGAAATACCGTACACTACAAATATAAATAATTTGATGATTGCACAGATCTAACAATCATCAAATGTGAAAAAGTAACCAAGAGCTAGACAAATTCTTCAAACGTAGTGCAAATTGATCTTTTCCATACCGTCGCCCCTCCAGCTCACAGACGTGCTGCAGGTACGGTGTCCAATCAAGACTGCATCCTCCCTCATCCTGCAGCCAGCGCTTCAGCTCCTGCCGGTTCACCTCCAGGAAGTCTGTCAGGAGCAATTTACTGAAAACCTCGCATCCGCTCATCACCTGGTAGAGGGTGGGACCTGAACCTATGTCCACGAGGAGCTCACCGCTCACATCACCTGGGTAAAGGGGAGAAAAAGGAGGGAAGTGAGACCCTAAAAGAAAAGATTGCTTGATTAAAGCGTGTCCACATGGCTTGTAAGGATAATTTGGAATAAACTGTTTTATCTTAAACTGGTGTCATTTCAGACCCAGCACAGAAATTGGCTTGAAGTTTTTCTATGTATGCTCCATCCTTTCTCACTCCTAACACTAACTGACTGTCAATATCAGGAAGATGAACGTGATCCTTGATAATTAAGAAACTAAATAACCTCCTAGTATAAGAAAAGGGTTCTAATTCCAGGCCCATCCAAAGCTCTATTTCTGTTTTCAGCTACAAACTAAGAGAAAGTAAAATAGCCTCCTGAGACCCTGCGTCCACATATGGGGACATTACATTTTGGCTTTGCTGCACCTTATACTTCATTGTGCTCAGTAGTGTTTTATACTTTGCTAAGTCATGTTGTTTTTGTTGTGTTGTGCTATAAAATAATCCCATTGTCCATATATGAGGACATTTTTTTTCTTACAAAAGTATGTAACAACCATGTAACAAAATACAACTTCCTGTTCAAAGAGGAAGCTTCGTTTATATACATATCAGATCCATCTAATCACACATATCTAGGAGAAATTACAAATGCGTCGCAAACAGGAGCTCGGGTCTCAGGAGGACAGGGAGTCGATAAAGCAAGCTTTTATTGCATTTCGGAGAGACACGTTTTTGCTTTGCAAAACACAACAGAACCTCCTCACCTTCAGTAAAAGCTCTGTGCAGGCATGCCAGTTTCCAGGGCACGATGCTGTCTTTTCTTGTGAAATCAGCCCGTGGTGGAGTGTAGTTGTACTGCAGATACGCTGCAGGATCAAATCTCTGGTAACGGGCTTTCATGGCCGCTACTCCGTTCTCTCTTCCCTTTTCTTCCATCATGCTGCTTTCTCTGCCGCAATACCTTGCACTTCTGTTTTGGCTGGTCAGTCTTCAGGTAAGCTGCTGACACCCCCTGAGCTGAATTATATACCTGTGTCTGTGTGTGTGTGTGTGTATGTGTGTGTGTTGGTGGGTGTATCTGTGGTATTATACAAGTGCTTTTGCTTTAGGCTACTCTGAGTTTCATGGAGAGATAGTGATCCTCTTTTTCAGACGATGCTGCCTGATAGCGTTTGTTCTGTTCACTTTCCCCTGCCCTAAGGCACTGATACCATCAGATCAGGGGGCTTCCTCCAACACTAGACACAATAATGGACTCCTCATATGGCTTTTAGCTCCTTTGCCGACCTTTCAAAGGCCTCTCGTATCTACACAATCATTCCAAAGGGCCTTTTGCAGTTAAATGGCGCAGAGCAGGTTTGTCTCAGGCAACCCCTTTCGAAGATACAAACAGGCCTATCTTAAAGACAAACAAAGACAGACAAACTTCGTCGGCCATTTGACTTGGTGATTTTGGTACTGAGTTGCAGAGATAAGGAATGGTAAGTGGTCACAGGGTAAAGGTGGGGGAGTCTCCCGCCATACGTTTGCCTCCCACAGCAAGTCAGAGATTCAAAAAGTTTCCTTTTTTTGAGCAAATGGTTTCAAAACATTTTTAAAGTCTTTCATACATGCTCTCAGAAAAGGAGATGATTTGTTTTGCTAACAAACATGAGATGCTTGTAAAATACCGCTTTCAAAGAAAATGTCATTATAATGCTTTTTCAGCATCTTTAAATACAGACTGTCGTTCTCTCTCTAGCTGACCTCAAAGCACGCCCTTCCCCTGGGTTCTATTAGATCTTCCTGTTAAAAGAACATTTTTACCTTCAGCCCTCGATTGTTCACAGATATTTCCCACTCTGGAGACCGTGAGGCTTCTTAAGACAATTTAGATTGTTATTGTCCCTAAACAGGTAAAGCTCTATTATTGTTGTTAGTTATGTTGAGTATGTGGCTCCGTAGTGTAGCGGTTTACACATTCACCTAACATGCATAACAGCCTCATTCCAGACTGGGAGGAGGTGCAAATTCCTGGAAGGGTCGCGTCAGGAAGGGCATCTGCCAAGTCAAACATGTGGTGCTATCTTCTTGATGTGAGGCGATGGTGCTAACAGCTCTATCACTGTGCTACATTAATCAAGTTAATTAAGTTTGTGGGTATTAGTCAGTAATGTGATGAAATCAATGTAATAAAATCCTACTACTCTGTATTCTGGAACCATTAAATATTTCAGTATGCTAGGTTCAGTATGATAGGAATGTCTTTAGCGCTGTAGTCATACAATGACCAAAGTATCAAATCTACTCAATAGGCACTATATTAAAAGAAAAAAAAAACAGCATCATCGGCATCCCTAATATTTGTTATGAGGGAGGCCTGAACGTGTGCTTCATCATAATCCAAAAATTACAGTAGGTGTGAAGAAACTTCACACAATGCCACAAATGTAGTGGAGGAAAAGTTAAAAAAAGACCCAAAAATAAACAGAATTAAAATGTTGCACAGATGCAGACACTCACACGCACTCACAAACAAAGACACGTTTGTGGATTAGTGCAGGCAGGAGTACGGTAAGGGTCAGTTGCTTCCCCTGAGTCAGATAGACAGATAAAAGAGCAAAGAAGAGGAGGAACATGGAAGAACAGATAAAGGGCAAAAGCAGACAACAGAGAAAAGAACAGGACAGGTATAATGGAATAACACACACTTAGCCGGAGCAACAGGAGTCAATTTAGTTATCTATAGTCCCAGGGGCAGTGGGGGTTCAACGGTGTGACTCAAGTCTGCTGTGGGTTACTCTTCATTTTGTCACAGCAGGGTAGTGTAGGTACCAAAATACTCTTCTGCTCCTCTTTGATTGTTTTTTAATCACACTGAGTAATTGAAATTCAGGTGACAAGTTAATACTGCAGGACATGATTTCTACACCCACTGTTTCCAGTTAGGTTTAAATTGATCACCTGAGAATAATGAAGGAAGAATTCAATGGAAAATATTTGGGTTTTAAACAGTTCTGTATGCTCTAATGTGAGTTCATGGTTTGAAAATTCATTTAGAATTTATCGTTGCTATAAGTAATCATCAACACTAAAGTCAAGATTTTTATTAAACCATAAACTGTTTGCTACAAAATATTAAGATTTTTTTTTTAATTTTTTAGAAGAAAGAAAATCATTGAGGGGAAAAAATGGCTTGAAGTTAGTTAGTTTTATGATCTTTTGTTTTCCTAAAAACTTTTGGGCCTACACCAGCAGGGGCACGAGTGGTTTGCATGGGTTTGCACCAGCCCTCCCGCCCCCTGAAATGTGATTGTTCCTCACCTCTGGTGCCCCTACACCAGTGCCACTGGGGTAGAGTACTGTTAATATTACAATGCCCAACACCACTGTATGAGAGCATGGTGAGTGTGGTGGAACCTACATTCGGTCAGGTGAAGTCTCCAGTAAGGTACTATAGTACTTTATATGCTACACTGTTTTCTATTTCAACCTCCACTATATTTTGGCCGCAAATGTTTTACTTTCTACTTCTACATATTTTAAGATTTATTTACTTATTATATTGCAGAATTTAGAAATATTATTTTAGATAAGTTAATCAGGGCTTTCAAATTGTTTTGGAGTAGCAGGGGGGCATGCCAAAGTAGCAGGCACCTTATGACCGAGACCTTTGCTGTCCTCCATGGGCGTCACCCCCGCCCACACTCGGTGAACTGACAAGTACATATAAATTGTATTTGTCAGTTCAAACTTTTTTTAAAGATGAAGAAAAATGGAAAACAAATGCAGTCAATTATGCTCTAATCCCATTTATTTCTAAAAATAAATAAATAAAAGGAAATAAAAAGTTAGGGCTAGAATCCCTGGAAAACTTATTAAAATTTTTTTTTTTTTTTAAGGAAGGTTTAATCTTACATGGTTCCCCTGGATTCACTTTCACCTAGGACATTGGATTTTTCTGTCCTGAAATTGGTTCTTAACTTTCCCAATCTGTTTCGCTTTTATGAGTACTATCCCCTAAATTTTACTACTTTTTAAAGACTTTCACTCAGTACTCTCATACATATATCAAAGTTACTATAAATGAACAACTTCTACTATGAAAGGAAGAAATGCCAGGTTTTTTTCCAGGCTTTTTAGGATCTGAGGGGTTTTTCTAACGCCTGAGCCACACACCAGTCCGGTAGGTGGCGGTAATGCAGCTCTAAACTGATTTGTCCACCGCCATTAAACCCAAAAGAAGACGATAATTGTTACCAGTGCATAGATAAATGTAACAAGTGCTCAGATAATTGTTACCAGTGCATAGATAAATGTTACCATATGCAAGGGTGTAGGAATGAGTTTACTATTGGGCGGGGACACATATCGGAAACCTGACAGATCCATAAATACTCTGAGCAAAGCAGG
>JAVDPK010000532.1:606541-632663 GCA_034780415.1 Cichlasoma orientale | reverse complement strand
ATAATAATAATAATAATAATAATAATAATAATAATAATAATAATAATAATAATAATAATAATAATAATAATTCTGATCACCAGCCGGTTCGGCCTGGAAACGACCGGCCGTTCGGGAAACCTCCCGACCCTCCCGACCCTCCCGATGGCCACCACACCCCTGCATGCAGACGATCGCATTCCACGAGGCCGGTGACCTTTCTCTCATCTGATCATTAGAATTCTATTCTTGACATTGTTCATGTATACCTAGATTACTTACTTTCAACCTCGGATGTGGGCTTGAACCATTTCTTAAGCCCAATCATCTGGTCCCTATGCCTGGTGGCCACTTGTGACGGCTGCTTTTTCTCTTATTTCTCTTACGTGCATGAGAAGCCATGATAGCAGCAGATGATATAAATAGTCGCATGGCAGTCGTGAACCAATCAAATGGCTCAGATTGAAAGAATGTAAATATTACCGCTTGCGTCCACATGGCGCTGGAAATAGAGATGGCAGACAAATGTTTCTTTTTGTAGAAAAAAATTAAAAAGTAGTCAGCGCAGAGTGGTGGAGTAGGCGGAAAATGCGCCTGGCGCCGGCATAATTTGAGAGCCCTGGCTAATATATATATGAATAAAAACATTAATCTAATAAAATGTGATACTGTATTATTATTATTATAGAAAACACTTCCCAGCATAACGTATGCAATTAAAATCTTCTCAAGGTTAACGTTGTTCTTGGTTTCCCCTGTCCCACCCCCATTAAAACATCCTGAAAATATACCATTCATTCTATGGAAGCTTGTTTCCACCACTGGAAAAAAAAAGTGGGGGAAATAGGTTATTAAGTCGAAATGTCAAGTTAATAACTTGAAATTAATTTGAACTACTCAGAAGTAACTCAATTTAGAGATGCTTAACTGGTAAGTCGAAATTTTGAGATAATAACCCGAAGTTTTTAGATAATAACTCCAAATTTCTGGCAACTTTTTCATTTCAGTGGAGGAAACAAGCTTCCATACACACTAATACATCGCACCTTTTGCAGATCCTAGTTGTTTGACAAACATAGATCCTGCAGAGCATTATTTCTCATTCTATTTCTCAATAATAGGCTAGTAAATATGTCAAGCTGCACTTATGAGACAATATAAAGCATTTGAATAGATTTAATCTATATAAGGTAACGTGTTTTGGCAACGTTACTTGTATTAATGGTGGTTGCACAGTTTTACTTTGGTGCATTCTTTATTTCCAGTTCGGTAAAAAAAAAAATAAATAAATAAAAATATGGCGTTTTATTTTGAAAAATGAATTGGCAACCGTCTTCCGCTCTTTTTCCGCGTTTCGCCGGCCGGCTTGACGTCAATTCCTGCCACTTCACCGTCAATTTATAAGTCAAAGCTTTATAATTTAATATCAGCCTACCAAGTGAGAGTTAGTCGTTTATTGTAATTATTAGTGGGATTTTTTTTTGTTTTTTAAACGGTAGCTCCGTTTTCCCCCTGTTTCGCTGTAAGCTGCAGTTTCATCAGTAAGGGGAGGAGTTCAGAGACCTGCTGCTGCGATAAATGAAAGAATGAAAGGTTGAAGAAGATGAGCAAGATTTAACAGATAACAGGGGCACACAGGACAACATATGCTGGGACTTCAGGAGGTTAAATAAGAAGAAACACATGCAGGGAGCCGGAGGCTTATTTATATTTTGACTGTACACGTGGATACAAGGGATCAGGTTTCATTTTGCATATTTAGAAGACTTACATCTTAGGTGAATAGCAAAACTAGATTTTTTTTTTTTTGGTCGTACTGTGTATTTGTGGGTTTTTTTTCCCCTACGGGTTGCATGTCTCTGTCTTGTATTAAAGACTATAAAATGACCATGCTGCTGCAGAGGCTCACCCTGTGTTCAAAGATCCCCTTGGATTCACCAAGACCCTTAAGCCAGCTGCTCTCCAGACAACTGACCCAAGGCAAGCAATCCAGCGCTTTATCTGTTATTATAATCATGCAGCAGTCTCGGTTACAGGCAAGTAAATCTCATATGTCAAAGAATGAAAATTAATTAATTGCTTTTTGGAAACCTTTTGAGATGTGATAAATCACTTCAAAATAATAACTTTTCATGCAGATGTGGCAAATGCTTTTTTTTCATGGGATTGTCTGAGTATTGGTCGACAAAACAGGTTTTAGTGAACTGTGATTGCTGTTTCCAGTATTCACACATTCTGTACACCCAGGCATTGATCTGTAATTTAAAAAAACAAAAAAACAAACAACCTAGACATATTCAAAAATGAAATAATGTGCTTTTTGTACTTTTAATACCACTATATTTATAATTGACTATCTTCTAATGAGCAATCAACTCCCCCCAAGTTGGCTTTCTCACTGACTTCTAAATGACTAAATCTAGTGTTTGTAGGCTCAAGGCACATGTGGTGAAAACTGCTGTTGTAACATGCTGTGAAAACTTTGTGCCTGCAGGCAGCTTTCTGACCTGCTCTACACTGTAAAAGATGTCACAGCTCTTTTTTTTCTTTTTTTTTTCCTTTTTTGCGCTTTCTCTGCCCACCTCTCTCATGCGCCTCATTGCTCCACAGAGATGTGTAATGTCAGCACAGGCTTTCTCTGAGTGGCCCTGCTGATGTGGCAGTTTGAAGGCTGTGATTATCCGTTTCCCAGGTTGCAGATGGATGTGGCGAAGGGCCTCGCACTGTTTGCCTCGTTCATGTAACCAATGAAATGAAAGCCCAGCAAAACATGCTGGTTGGTAAAAGTGCTCAGCTAAAGAAAATGCATTTGCTTATGTGTCCATAAGCAAATGTGGAAGGGTGAGATTTTTAAACGGCATCCAGAATGCAACTGAGATCCAGTGAAGAGACGTACACTCACTTGCCACTTATTAGGTGGATCTTGATAAATGATGCTCAGTTGGTACTAAGGGGCCCAAAGTGTGCCCTACACCATGGCACCAACAACAACACAAACAGCTGATAAGGTTGGATGGCTCCATAATTTAATGTTGTTCTGACACTACCCTCTGAATGTCACAGCAGAAATCAAGACTGATCAGACCAGGCAATGTTTTTACAGTATTGTGTCCAATTTTGATGAGCTCATGCAGATTGCAACCTCTGTTTCCAATTTTTAGCTGACAGGCGTGACACCCAGTGTGGTCTTCTGCTGCTGTAGCCCATCTGCTTGATTCGGCATGCTGTGCTTTCAGAGACGCTCTTCTGCATATCTTTGTTGTTTCAACTTGTTATTTGAGTTACCATTGTCTTCTTATCAGCTCAAAGCAGTCTGGCCATTCTCCTCTGACATCAACAAGGCACTTCCACTTAGAGAACTGCCGCTCACTGGATATTTTCTCTTCTTCTGACCATTTTCTGTAAACCCCAGCACATCTGCAGTTTCTAAAATGCTCAGACCAGTACCTCTGCCATCAACGTGCCACAATCAAAGCCACTTAAATCACCTTTCTTTCCCGTTTTGATGCTCAGTTTGACCTTCAGCAGGTCGTCTTGACGGTGCCTAAATACATTTGGTTGCTGCCATGTGATTGGCTGCTTAGGCAACTGCTTTTTTTCCAAAACACAAAGTGGATGGTGAGTGCATCAGTGTAATCAGGTGATATAAGATCATCTGTTTGACTTAGTATTTAGTCTAGCGAGCAGAATTATGAACAATCTGAGCAGCTTATTAAGTGAAAAAAAAAAACAACACATTACTAAGGAGTGCAAATAAACACTTATATAAACATCTCTCTTTTTCCTCTATTGAAACTATACATCTCAGATTACATGTTCCTTTCTAATGTTAGGCTTGATTAATAATCAGAAATTTTTTTTCCAGTTCTCCAGGGCAGGGCCCACAGCAGCTCCTTTGCACACCGCAGTGAACTGCGTCAGGCCAAGAGGATCGTAGTCAAGCTCGGCAGTGCCGTCGTCACACGTGGCGATGAGTGTGGCTTGGCTCTTGGGAGGCTGGCCTCGATTGTGGAGCAGGTGAGAAGCCAAATAAAAACAAACACTCTATACACTGTGCTTTGTGTATAGGCATCTTTGTAGGGCAGTGGAGAAAGACAGGAAATGATAATCAAACTGAATAAGGGTTCCTTTGAATAATTTGCAAAACAAAATTGTTGTAAGGACGAGGATTGTGCCTTTGGTATAAAGTGGTTCCAATGAAACCCATTTGTGTTCTTTTTTAACTAAAAATACAGATTTAGAAGTAGCCCTTCTCGCTTTGACGGACACAAGTGTGATTCCAGTCACTCCAGACCGCAACAAATAAAAAAGAAAATATCAAAATGTCCATTTACCACCAAGTGGCAAAATGTATGGTTTTTTAATTTGCTTAAACTGACCTATACACCAAAATCATGAATGAGTTGTGTGTTGTGTGTCTAATTGGATGTGTGGTCGTGCAGGTGGCTATGCTGCAGAATCAAGGCAGGGAGATGATGATTGTCACCAGTGGAGCTGTGGCCTTCGGCAAGCAAAGACTGAGACATGAGATCCTGCTGTCCCAGAGTGTTCGGCAGGCCCTGCACTCCGGACACAATCAACTCAAAGACATGGTAAGAAAAGATGGGGCTTAAGGGAACACTGAAGATTAAAATAAACACTCAGAAAATAAAGAAGCTGATATGTAGTGGATAGACTCAGCACCTGTGATACCTGTCCGGTATAATGAAATATAATATCCCGCAATAACTTCTAATATTGTGAAGCTCATTATTTAGAGTTTATTAAAACTTCAGGTTTATTTCGATAGTGCCAAATCACAACAACACCTCAGGGTGCTTTATACTGTAAGTTAAAGACCTGATGTCTATTTATATTGCAGTCTTTGCCAGTGCTGGAAGCCCGAGCCTGTGCCGCAGCTGGACAGAGTGGCCTGATGGCCCTGTATGAGGCCATGTTTACCCAGTACAGCACTTGTACTGCACAGGTGCCTTGGCAAAATGATTTTTTTAAAAATTAATTATTACTATTTAAATTTCTCTCTCACTACATTTTCTGCTTTTGTGCCGTCAGGTTCTGGTGACAAATCTGGATTTCCATGATGACCAAAAGAGGCAGAACCTGAACAGCACACTGCAGGAGCTCTTGCGCATGAACATTGTGCCAATCATCAACACCAATGATGCCGTGGTGCCCCCTCCGGAGCCCAACAGCGACCTGCAGGGGGTAAATGTGGGTACAGACAGCATGGGGGCGCCGCTGGTCGTGGTGATGGTGGCAGCAGGGGTGCTGAAGGAGTTGGCAGAGACAGTGTTTATATGATCTTTTTACATGCACCATTCAATAACTACACCATTTTCTATCATATTCACACACATACACAAACACAGACGTGCCAAAACACCTCTGCCACCCTACCTCACCTTGTCAGCTCTGCACTCAACCATAAAGGCATGTGCATGCAGAGAGGGGATAGATAGCAGTGCATGCAGTCACTGGGCATCCTATAAGGAGAAATTGCCCATAGGTATGAATGGTTGTCTGTCTCTGTGTTAGAGACAACCTGTCCAGGGTGTACTCTTGCCCTATGGCAGCTGAGATGGGCTCCAGCCACCCCCACCCCCTGCAACCCTGAACTGGATAAGCAGAAGAAAATGGATAGACTATGATTTATGATAAGTAATTGGTATTACTTCACATTTTCCTCAAATGACAGAAAACAAGAGTATTTAAATCCAAAAGGTTTTAAAAATTATTTTTTTGCTAGCTAAAATAATTAATTTAATTTGACTTCATTTCTACACCTTCTGAAGTATTTATCATTCCCAAAAAATTATAACTGGCATGGACAGATCAAGCAACAAGCTCTGAGGCTAAAAAGTGAAGCAGGCAAAATGCCCAAATTTTCATGTTTACACAGTGACACAAAAATGTTTGTAGTCTCTTTTACAAATTTCTGTATTTAGTACAAGGAAACGGGGGTGAAATTTTATATAATTTATCTGCTAAAATCATGTTAAGGATAAAAGTTATGCATAAATACAGGTGTGGTCTCTTAATGGGGATTTATGCTTCAGCAGGAAATCTACGCTATAGGTACGTCTTAACTGCAGCCCCCCTGAAACCCTATGCCATGATTTGACGTGCACTTCCCTAGAATTAAAAAATAACCAACTACAAGGTAATTAACACATAGTGCACCACGCACAACCGGAAATGCTGGCATAGGCGTGGGCCACTTACATAGGTTACGCTGTAGGCTCTGTAAAGATCCACAGCAGAATCAGCCGTTACAGTGACCACACCGACTTGCGCTTTAGGTAGTTCTGAAAGGAGTCAGTTTGTCTGATGGGTTACTTTCTGCCACTGCCTTTTCTGCCTTTAGGAACTTACATCAGCAATTTTCTGGTTCTGTAGGTGATCAGCATTAAGGACAATGACAGCCTGGCAGCACGGCTAGCTGTGGAGATGAAGGCTGACCTGCTCGTCGCGCTCTCTGATGTGGAGGGTATGTGTGTCACCGCAACAACACTCTGGGTCAGGTGTTGGGTAACAACACCATCTGTCTGCTCTCTTCACTGAGGGGAAAAAAACATCACTCTCAGGGTCAATTGAGAGCCATGTGAGAAAGACAAACACAGACCTTCTGCCTTCAAGTTTGAAACTGATGCTGATGGGGCTGACACATGGCATCCGTGTGCACACGAGTGTTATGGATGTAGTCATTCGGTTGGTTTTTCTTAGAATGTTAAATACTCTCACACAACTTCACCATGGAAAAGTGATCATAATAAATTATCATATGATTATGCAAAATAAAGGCATGCTATGCAGGATTTTCCTTTGAAAAAGGCAGGACTTACACAAAAATGGTACCTCTCTATTATCATGTAGGATTTCCTTATCTTCAGTGATTTTGCAATCTCTTTGTGTATTTGTATTTTTACCAGAACAATTTAGGCTAATGTCTAAATGCTGAATATTTTTCATCTTTCATCATCCAAATAAGTGATATAAGAAATGTTCATTTGTAGGACTATACAACAGCCCCCCTGGAACAGATGATGCCAAGCTTATTGATATCTTCTACCCTGGAGACCAGCAGTCCATCACCTATGGTACAAAGTCTAGAGTTGGGATTGGAGGCATGGAGGCTAAGGTTTGTTAACTCCTCAGTCAGTCCATTGAGGAAAGGTTTAGACTTTTATTACATGTAATGTGTTGCAATCAGCGAAAATACTTGACCCAACTCTCCATGGGGTGGTGTCTCACAATGTGTCAGTGCTTGCATGCATAAGGCACAAAACATTTGTGTTTAAGTGGGTTGAGTATCAAAATTAAGTAAATCTTATACTGTGAGTTGTTTTTTTTTTTTCTTTTGATTCTCTGCTTGGCTGCAGGTCAAAGCTGCCCTTTGGGCACTGCAAGGTGGCACTTCAGTGGTCATTGCAAATGGCACCAATCCCAAGGTAACAGGCCATGTCATCACTGACATTGTGGAGGGCAAGAAAGTGGGAACCTTCTTCTCTGAAATCAAACCTGCTGGTGAGTTTACCTGAATGATTTTTACCGCAGCCATACTGTAGCTGTAGCCTCGGTTGTTTACGTTTGTCCCGTCCCTGACTCTCCTTCAGGGCCATCTGTGGAGGAACAGACAGAAATGGCACGCAGTTTTGGAAGAACCCTTGCATCTCTGCATCCAGTCCAGGTGACATGTTGTTTTAAATCATTTGTTTTTAATGACTTGACCAATGTAACAACTCTTTGGGTGCCTTATCACTAAAAGAGAAACACTGAATTATTATTTGACTGTTGTCAGAGGAGTGAGATCATCTGCCATCTAGCAGACTTGCTGACTGAAAGGAAGGAAGAGATTCTGGCTGCAAACAAGATGGACGTGGACCTGGCTGTCAGTGCAGGTAACAGGACATCACATCAAGTCAGTCTGGTCTAAAAAGATGCACTATGCTTGCAGAAATTCTGTTTGATATTTTTATGTTAGTATTGAACTAATATGTTTTTTGTAGGAAATTGTTTTCACATTCTTAAAAGCGGATAATAAATTCATCTGTCATGTCATTGCAACAGAAACTTAAACATTGAACCCTAAGAGATGACATTCTCATATATTGCCACCAGAGGGCGGCCTTTACTTTCCCCATACATGAATGCTAGTCTAAGAGTTTTATGCCTTATTACTGACTATCAAAGTGTTAGTCTGCTGTCTCTTCTTCCTGTAGGACATTTGCCTCCAGCCATGCTGAAGCGGCTCAGCCTGTCACCAGCCAAACTTAACAGCTTGGCAGTAGGTCTGCGCCAGATAGCCGTGGCAGCCCAGGACAGTGTGGGTCGAGTGGTGCGCAGGACCAGAGTGGCTCATGACTTGGAGCTGGAGCAGATTACTGTACCCATCGGGGTTCTTCTGGTCATCTTTGAGGCCCGACCCGATTGCCTGCCACAGGTATTGTTGCAAAAGAACTATTTATTATTCTTAAAGCTTAACAAAAACACATGAAACACCTGCAGGTTGTTGGTAAACTACATGTGAGACAATATTAAGACAGTCATTATTTTTCATTAAGAAAATTAATGATTCGTAAGCCTGACCTTTGACCTCATCACCTACATGTACTAGACTGGGATAAATAATAAATAATAAAACCTCGTATCTCTGCAGAACTTGCCATAACACAAGCAGACCCTGTGGTTTATATGCTGAACTAACAACACCTGTAATACCCAGGTATCGGCCTTGGCAATAGCCAGTGGCAATGCCCTGCTGCTAAAGGGAGGCAAAGAGGCAGCCAACACTAACCGTGTCCTCCACCAGCTCGCCCAGGAAGCCCTTTCCATGCATGGAATCAGGGAGGCTGTGCAGATGGTAAAGCTGATTTCCTACATATTTATTAAAAGGCAGGACAAACCTTGTGTCATCTTTGTAGCACATTACATCATAAGCTTCTATCTGCTGTGACTGACAAACCTGTATTCCTTACAAGGTGAGCACCCGTGAAGAGGTGGAGGATCTGTGCCGACTGGACAAGATGATCGACTTGATCATCCCGCGGGGTTCGTCCCAGCTGGTGCGGGACATTCAGCGAGCGGCCAAGGGCATTCCAGTGCTGGGTCACAGCGAGGGAATCTGCCACGTCTATGTTGACGCAGACGCCAGTGTTGACAAAGTCATAAAAATCGGTCAGTCAAAGCAGTTCCTCAGTATCAACGTGTGTATGCACGTCTCTTCTCCTAAATGCCTGTCAGTCATAGCATGCCAGTGATTGACTAATATTTTCCTCTTCTAGTTAGAGACTCCAAGTGTGACTACCCAGCTGCATGCAATGCCATGGAAACTCTGCTGATTCACCGGGACATACTCAGGACCCCTATGTTTGACCAAATAATTGACATGCTTCGCAAAGAACAGGTAAAATGCCGAGTACATACACTTAGTCCAAGTTGAGATTAATACAATCAAGATTACTTTATTGTAGCAGACTTAAGCAAAAACCAATGTTACTCTTTTTTTCTTTTCTTTTTTTACTTTACTAGTCATCCAACTACTAGTCATCCTTTTTTTTTGTCTGCTGTGACTAGGTGAAGATTCATGCAGGTCCTCAGTTTGCCTCCTACCTGACATTCAGCCCCTCAGAGGTGAAATCTATGCGGACAGAGTATAGTGACCTGGAGTGCTGCATGGAGGTGGTGGACAGCATGCAGGAGGCTGTGGAGCACATGCATAAATATGGCAGCTCCCACACAGATGTTATAATCACGGAAAATGGTAGGTGATGCAATGTCTTGCTGTTAGTACTTTGCTCTTGCCCCACCTTCTCTCTCTCTCTCTCTCTCTCTCTCTCTCGCTCTCTTTAAATGCATTCTACCAATTTGCTTTTTAATCCCTTTGCTTTTTAGTTTCACAATTTCTGTCATATCTTACCTCACCATGACTGAGTAGCACCTGTCAGATTGGTCGGCATTCTTTCCTTCCATGCCTCTTAATTTAGGCGTCTTAATATTCATCAAGATTTCCTTCTCTCTCCATTGAGTCCACCTTGCATCTCTCTTTCTGCCACATCGATAAATGAGCAGTGACACCTTGTTGTCAGGATGAGTGCACACCCTCCCTTTGTGACTCCAGATTGTGGACGGAGCCCATTTAAAATGTAGAGCAGCTGATTAACAGTTTAAAGGACTTATCATAACTTTGAAACATCCTCAGACGTACTTCCGTCTTTGAAGTGAGCCGTCGCACCGTATGTTCCTAACTCACTTCGACAGAAGCTATGCTGTGCAGTTTCCACTGCACTTTATCACTTTAGGGCTGTGGCCATTTCCATGTGGACGGAACTCATATGTTATAATTTTATGTTCCCATGTGGAGAAAGTTTTGAGTATTATTTGAATGGCGGGAGCTTAAGTGTTTCCCATAAGACAAAGAAACTCAGGTTCACACTCCGAAATAGTCAAAATATTTTTGCAGCTTTTATTTTGGCGATCAGACGTAACATTTCAAAACTGAAGGGCAGCGTTTCTACCTTGAGGATTATCTCACCTGCAGTGGAGGATGTGTTGCTGCCATCTAGTGACCACAGAAAGTACCTCAGTGAATTCCAGACTAATCAGTTTGTATAAGTGTTGGATTCTGTCAGGGAGAAAGATTGATACAAATGGTGAATACACTGTAAAGATATTGATTATTATGCTAGCAATGAATGGATAGCTGTTTAGATAATTATATATAAGTCATATGTAGGTATATAGGTGCTATATATTTACATCGAAGGCAAACCTATAGACTCGTCCTCATTAAACTGCCCCTAGTAACAGAAATTCTATTTAGTTTTTGTAGATATTTTTTTGGGTGGATGTGCACAGTTCACGTGAATTTAAGAGCTAATATCAGTGGAAGTAGCTGTGTTTTGGTTTAGGTTTTATGTAAGCTTTCACTCTCATTCAGCGCATTAATGTATTTTTTTTTTAGCTCACTTTCTATTTGCATTTCTTTGATTTAATGCCTAAAAGGGTATACAGACACAGTAGCACCAATAAGATGTCTTATTTATACAGAGGACACAGCAGAGAAGTTTCTTCAGCAGCTGGACAGTGCCTGCGTTTTCTGGAATGCTAGTTCACGTTTTGCAGATGGCTACCGGTTTGGACTGGGTATGTAGCGGTCTTGTGTTGGCATCCCCTATTTTGTTGCCTCTAATCCTGCCTGCATATTTTTACTCCTATCTCACTGACACTTTATCTTCATATGATGCTTTTTTAACCTTATTACTCGCACTCTTTCTGTCTTTGTCTCTAGGAGCAGAGGTAGGTATTAGCACAGCTCGTATCCATGCCCGAGGCCCTGTGGGCCTGGAGGGCCTGCTCACAACCAAGTGGGTCTTGAGAGGTGATGGACACACAGTAGCTGACTTCTCAGAGCATGGTACCATGAAGTACCTCCATGAAAACCTGCCTGTCGGGCAGCCTTTAGCTGGACAGAGGGACAGCAACTAGGCCAGAGAGTTTTGACAGCATTCCTTTGGTCTGATTGCAAACATTGTTTGCATCACGATCCAGAAGCTCCCTAGGGTTTTGCTCAAGATGACGGCTGCCTGTTTTCATTATCTTCAACCTTTGAAGCACACAGCTGCTCAATACAGCAATAGTTCATTTTATTAGCACATTAAAAAAGATGCTCCTATTCGCAATATGCTCTTATTCAGAGACTAATAGTCTAAAAACATTCTACCTCAGCTTATGGCATGAGTGAGTTGGGTAAGTCACTGTAGCAGACTCCTGTAGGAGGCAGTGAGCCTAGAGCATAGTGATAAGCTATGCATGACCCCAAACTGTGTTTAAACCATGCATAAAAAGACTAAACAAACAAATTAAGATTAATCTATATTTTCTCATCTGAATTTGTACTCGCCAAAGGTATATTTTAAAGGTATTGATGGAAAATAATATTAAAAACTGTTGATTTACTGACACATCTATTCAGTAACCTTCAATAATCTTTCATTTCTTGTTTGATGTCATTTTTTCTCCTTTATTTCTTGGCAATATCTCACTTTAAGGATGGTTGTCCAACAATCCCCCACCTTGGGCTGACAGATCATATGGTGATCAGCATGCATACATCTGTTAGCAAGAATCCAGAGCCCTTGTTTCATTACTCTGACAGTAACTGCGCAAACACAGTTGCACCTTAATTTGAGAACCTGTGAGCAACACTTAATTGTTGGAATTGATATATCAAAAGAAAGACTAGCAATGTCTTTTAAAGAATCTCGGGACATGATGGTAATAGTATCGTAATTTAATTGATATTTAATGTTTTATCCTCTCTGTGACTAAGGGCCCAGTGGATTACATTGACTCATTACCCACAAGGTTCACACTGATTTGACTGTTAATTCTTTCTTTGTTCAAGCAACATTTGTACCCCTTGCTTTAATTCTGGGATGAACTTTCTGTATGTTGCTGACATACAAGCATTTTGCTAAAATGATATATTGTAATAGGTATTTTTAGATATGAGCTTTTAAATTTATTAGTAAAATTTTAATTAACGGGATTAAAAAGATAAAATTCTATGGCGTATCGGAAACTGTGATTTATTCTACAATAATGCCACTTGAATACACTCCGATTCGTATGCATCCGTTTATTTATTTATTTATTTGATTATAGTTGCATGTTGTGTTCATTTTTCCATGCTTTGTTGCTTTCCTGCTTGTTCCTTTTGGCGCCCAAAGCTTCTGTCAGAGCGGGAATCGTAATTGACAAGCTGCCTCCTTCAAGCTGGAGGGGGAATGCGACTGCCTTTAAATTAAGCTTTGTAACATTCCAGCCTCTGAGCTGCTATCTGATGTCTTGCAATGCACATTTAAGGATTAGTTTCGGTTATTTAATAGCGGTATTGTAGAATAAAAGTTGAAAAAGAATATTTGGATATTTTTCTTTCTTTCTTCTTCTTTTTTTTTTTTTGCAAGTTGAAATGTTGAGCATTTTTACATGTATGTTCATCTCTGTCCTGGCACTAGTCTTTCTACTTTCACAAAGAACACAAATTAATGGGGAAAAAAAGTCATACTGATCTGAAAAACAGATGTCTAAAAAGGCCCTTTTTAAAGTTGCCCATAGGGGAATTCGCATTGCTGGAAGTGGGGCAAGTAACATGGAAGACAATACTATAGAGGTTTAATTATCCAGCCATCAGAAATGAAAAGGGAGAAAAGGAGAACTGAGACTAATAATGGAATCACAGGCTTATGTTCTGGGTTTCTCTGTTTCTTCTTTTTTTCCCCTTTTTTCTTTTCTATCATCTAAAGAATTCATTCTCCAAAACGCACTACTTACCCTTCAATCAGCTTCCCATCATCAAGTCCAAAGGGTTCAGAGATGAAGAGGAAGACAAAACTCGGATCTCACTCTTTTGTCCTTTTCATGTGTGAAGCGATTGAAACTATCATCTAAATGACTGGAGGTAGAGACGGAACAATCTAGGGACATTCAGTATTGCCTCTTTGATACATAATGTTTGATAGAATTGTATTTTACCATCTCTTAAGTGTTAAGAGTTGTTTGCTACAGTTACAGTAGCTATTGAAGTGCAGGTGCATGCATCTAGTTTCTGTAGTAACATGAGGTTTCTACATAACAGGACACCGAGGATTGGTTTGTTGTAAAGTAGGAAGCTTCCATTGCCGGGTTACTGACTGAAATTACTTTAAATTTAATGCCCATTTTGTATCTATATAAACCTTTGTGGGACCAGTTTACCCTGCCTGGGACAGAGTTGATGGGGGGTAGGGGCTCGAGGCCGAGCATCTGGTGGTCAGGCTTAGCCTGAATCAGCTACATGAGTCTGCCCTCCTGTGGGCCCACCATCGGCCTTGTGGATTAGGCGGCAGTCAGGAGCTAACCCAGGGATCCCCAGCTTCCAAAACTGGGTTGTGCTACATGGAATGTCACTTGTCTGGTGAGGTCAAGCAATATCGATTGGATATAATCAGGCACAATGCATAGCCTGGGCTCTGTAATCAGTTGTGTGGAGAGGGGCTGGACTCTGTTCCACTATTGCGTTGCCCCAGGTGAGAGACTGGGGACTTTGTCATCCTACGGAAAGACTTCAACGCTCACATGGGCAACAACAGTGTGACCTGGAAGAGTGATTGGGAGGAACGGCCTGCGTGATCTGAACCCCAGTGGTGTTCTGTTATTGGACTTTACAGTTTGTCCATAAGTGCGCATGGCACCAGGACACACTAGGTCCCATGTCAATGACTGATTTTTGTGATTGAGTCATCAGATCTGCAGCCATATGTCTTGGACACTCGAGTGAAGAGAGGAGCTGAGTTGTTACCTGATAAACAACTGGTGGTGATTTAGATCATGTGGTGGGGGAAAATGCTGGTCGGGGAGGGTGCCCCAGTCCACAAGATCTTCATTTCCCGCATTCAGCAAAACTTCAACAGTATTCCGAGGCAGGCTGGGGACATGGGGTTCAAATTGAGTTCAAGTTAAAGTGAGTTCAAGAGTTACTTTTTTGATGAAGCTTATAAGTTAGGGCTAGATCAGGTGATCCTGAACCATCCATTAGTTATGCTGCAATAGGCTTAGAAAATTTATTTGAGCTGAAAAACAGGCCCTGTTCCACACCTTCATTGTTGAGGCAGCTGCAAGGAGATGCAACTGGAAAGTCAATAGTGCCCACTGGGGCGGTTATCCCAGTCAGATGGTGGATACTGGAGGTGAAGGGAGCCGTAAGGATGAAAAAGGAGTCCTATTGGGCTTGGTTAGCTTGTTTGGGGTTCAATTCAGTTCAGTTCAGTTCAATTTTATTTATACAGCGCCAAATCACAACAACAGTTGCCTCAGACCCTTAAATATTAGTGAGAAAACCCCAACAATCAGATGACCCCCTTTTTGAGCAAGCACTTGGCGACAGTGGAAAATAAAAACTAGTTTTTAACGGACAGAATTTCTGGCGGGTCTTCGCTTTGGTGGTCTCAGAATCTTATCTTTCGTTTTGCAGATGATGGGGATTCAGTTGGCTTTATCAGGTGGTAACTTCCAGCTCACACTGGAGCAGTTCATGGCCGAGTGTGAAGCAGCAGGAATGGGAATTAGCACCTCCAAGTATGAGGCCATGGCTCTTAATCGTAAAAGGGTGGAGTCCCCACTCCAAGTCTTTGTTGAAAGCCTACACAGTAACCTCACATACAACTGCACATGGCATTGAAGCAGTCCATAACTACTGTGATTGGCCTGTTCCATACTGTCAATTCCTTCTATGCATTTCTGGCTACTTTTTCATCATAGTTTTTGAATGGATCAGTGAGAGAATAATAATCATAGCCCCAATATAAGGACTCACAGATGTCAGCAAATTTCTGGATGGAGACTGCAGAAGCAATGATGTGGGGGACTGTACAAAGAAGTGGAGAAGGGATAAATATGTTTGCCTCCAAACAAAAAAACAAAACAAACAAACAAACAAACAAAAAAAAAAAAAACAGCCTGAACCCACATGAGTATCACAGGATGAATGGATAAACATTTGCCCCTTGAAGTTCACAAATGCCTGTCTGAAATGTTTTTGTTTTTTTTAAATTCCAGCTTCAACTTAGCTGAAGTTTTATAGGGGAAAAAAATATTAGGATGACCAGGAATGGAAATGTCGAGCTGATAAGGATAAGTGGAAGAAAATGGATGGATGGAACAATGAAAATATAGAAAATCTGTGGAGTAAAATTTACTATATTGAATATTATACGTCTTTTTTTTTTTTTGTTTTATTTTTTTTTGACTGCACTGTTTTTTCATGTAAAGACTGCAATGTTATAACCATAAACTTTAAATAAAAATGGGCACAGATGTGTTTTCTGTAGTTCTGTGTAGTTCTGAAATCTTTCCTTCCTGAATTTTGTAAATATCTGATGTCACCGTTCGTTTTGACCTCGGATTAACTTCCAGTTATGTGTCAGCCTGTAAAATTTCTTCTCATCTTTTATCAGCCATTGCCCTCAGACCCCGGGTGATCAGATCCCATGTTGCACCCTGTTGATGTTGTGTTGTCTGCTGGGCATTGTTGTCCACAGATATAAAAAAGATGATAAGGGCAAATCACTGGACTTGAACAGCAAAGCTGACAGTCCTTTAATTGGACATTACTCAAGGCCAAAACTCATATTTCTTGTTGTGCTTGATCTTAAGAGATTCTCAAATGCGCTCCCTGCTGGGCTTCAATTTTTTTTGAATCAATAATTAACCGTCAGAGTTATTTTTTCATGTGTATCTTCGCCAATTACGTAGTGTCTAATTAACAATTTCAATAATTGATATTTATTTCTGAAAGGTTTCAGTATCTTGGGCTGATGAAAAATGCATGAGCAGGGATGTGGACTGGGTTTTGTTTTTTGTTCTGAGAGAGCTTGATGCTCGGGGCTAATACCAGGCCACTTTGACTCCAACTCTTTGAGTTGGCACTGGCCTTGTGATGTGGATCTAATATGGGCATCTTTCATGGACCCAAAGCGCTTACTCTGTACCATGTGATCTCATAAAGACTCCAACATGCCCATCCTCAGATACTTTTTTTTTTTTTTGGTCTTTAATATTGAACTTCAAAGAATAAGCTTCTGTTTCCTTGATAATTTTTCTTTGTGTATGTGGATCTGTAATATCACGAAAAACTGTAGAAACTCTTGGTATTGTTAGGACCTCAGTGATTCCACTACTATATCTAACTCTGTGGCCTGATGAAACTAAAGTTCAATCACCATATTAAAGAGAAAAATATCCCTCAGATTTATGACAAGCTATATCCCCCTGATCTTTTGATAGTGACAGCTGTAGCAGTCAATAGAAAATTAACAAAGGCTTCCTTTAGTTGACTTTCATCAAGTTTTCATTTATTGTGATTCCAGCAGGACAGGAGGTTAGGGACCGGCGAGGCAAACCACTTTGCTGTGGAACAACCAAAGCATTGCTTGAGCACCAATTTGGGGAGGAACTTTACCCAACAATGCAAAGCAACACAACAAAATGAGAACCCCAACATCCGGCGCATCAAAACCCCCATCATTAAAATGCATGATTTCAGGTTTGGACACCACAGTGTTGAGACCACACTGAAACAGTGCTGCCAGTAAGGGAACAGGAGGGTGGGATTCTTAACAGTGGGATTTAAATAAGGGTAAAAAATAATAGTAATGGGAATCAGTTGAGCTCGGTGACACGTCTCAGAGAGCCAATGGTGGGACTGGTGCTTCCCCACTCACTGTGCCTCCTGTATTCTCCAGGACGCAAGAAGTACTGGCGTCCCCTGTAATTGGGGTGTTCATGCAGCATCCAGTAGCCCTCCATGACATTGACTGAGGAGATATCACGGGTGTGGAAACGCTCATTCAGATCTGGGCAGTCTTCCATCAGCTCCATGTTTTGGCCCCCAAAGTCAGATCGCTCGAAGATCTTCATCCTGTAGTTGCCATTATACTAGGGAAGAAATGAGAGATTAAAATAATACCACCTGTTACGGTCAAAACGGTCACCTTCTCTGACGCAGTCAACTAGTATCCTTACTCGTTACCAAGTCTACAGTTCAAGATGTGCTACAATAACCCTGGCCACTGGCACCCAATGGTTCAAGAAAATGAGATTAAACTCACAGGTGGCACCATACGACAGGAGCGGATACAGTCATTGAAGCCTGCCCAGCGCTGGTAGTCGGGGTACTCTCCCTTATGCAGCATGTACTGGTAGCCAGCATAATTTGGCTTCTCGTAGGCCACCCAACAGCCGCTTTCAACTCTTATCGAGTTACAGCGGCTGAAGTGGTTTTGCATCTCGGGGCAGTCACTACTGCACTCATAGTGACGACCCTGGAAGTTCCTGTCTTCATAGAAGATAATCTGCATGTGACAGATGGTTCAACATTAGTGCATCACCACGGAGATGTTCCAAAGACAAACTAAGACCACGGCACATGTGTAAAAATAGTCATCTTCTTAGACTGTCAGGCTCTTAAACACTAATAACATGAACTCTTAGTCTTCACAGTTTCGCTTACAACACTATTCAGTATTCTGAGCCAGATTTTTAAAGTTTTATTGAACAAAGTTTCTGAATAGAAATTTTGCAAGTGGAGAAATTTGAAAAAAGATAAGCTGAAGGGAGTACAAAAAAGTCCCAAATGATGTGCTAGAAGCAAAGCTGAATAAAATAAAGTATAGCATTTGGTACATTTTAATGAATAAAGTGTGAAACGCTTTTCTGAAGTTCTCTGTCTGTTTTCACAGGAAATAGGACTATAAGATCAGTCAAATAATTGAGGCTTATACTATCCTTGAGAGAAGATAAAGCCAGAAGACAAAGTATTACTTAGTTATCCATGCTGTTTAATTTTATTTAAGAATTATTTCCTTGCAGTTTTAGCTTCTTTTTTTTTTACATCAGTTTAGAGGTTATGAAATTATGGTAAGCAGCTTTTAAGACCTAATGACATGTTTAACCCAGAAAGTAATACATTGTTACCCTTTAAAGGTATTTACCATTTTTGACCAAAAAAAACCCAACATATTTATCAGGCCACCACCCAGCGTAAGGTTTTTGCCACAGCTGCCCGAAATTAACAGTATTGGTTATTATAAAACTCATTATTAATCATCATGGTTAAACCACCAGTATAATAATAATAATGCCTTTGACTTATATAGCGCTTTCTTACATGGTACTCAAAGCGCTTACAGTTGCGGTAAGCTACTAATGTAGCCACAGCTACCTGGGGCAGTCTGACGGAAGCGTGGCAGCCAATCCGCGCCTACGGCCCCTCCGACCACCACCCAACACACAACCACATTCACACTTGGGCAATGTGGGTTAAGTGTCTTGCCCAGGGACACAATGACAGCATGCGCTCAGACGGGGACTCGAACCAGCGACCCTCCAGTTGCAAGGTGAGCACCTACCCACTGCGCCACCGCCACCCCAAGTATGAACAAGCTCTTTAATCAAAATGATATTTTTAAAGCTAAACTATAATTATTGTTGTTATCCATGAATTTTCAAATTTACAGAAAAAATATTAAACTACATTTTTATTTTTATTGTTAAGATTCCAAATTGCAGTTATTTGCTTACAGAACAGAAACATTTGTTTTAGTGGTTGAATGTTAATTTTTGCCTTCTCAGAGAAGCCCAGTGAAAACATGGATTCACTTTGGTATTTGTCTAATAAATAAATAAGTTTTTGACAGATTTCTAAAATATTTGTGTTTCCTTGTTTTTATGACAGCTGATCTAATACATTTGTTAAGCACTGTATTTCTACCCAAATCAGTAAACCACACATCAAACATCAGTGAAACTATACAGTTTTTAAATTTCTTCCTTACCTTGCCCATTGTAACCGTGTTAAGTTCAGACCAGGCCAGATGCTGGACTCTCCCAGACCTCTTTATAAACCCTGCTTAGGTCAGGGCTTTGCAAACGTGAAACAAAGCTTTGTCGCGTCAGCACAGTGTGCTCTATAGACGGCAGAACACTATACCGCTGTTGAGCTGCCGCAGCCGCTTTGTCTCTGTCAAAGCTCTGTCTGTCTATGGAAAATACTGTCCAACTGCATTTTCTCAAAGGCCTACAATAAGAGTTGCAACATCTGCCTTTAATGGCGTGAATGCTAGAAACCTACATACAGACTGTTAAGCTGGACAGGCCAGCAAATGGAAAATATCCGGCTTGTTTCTATAGGTGTTTGGCATGGTCATAGATAACTGCTTCCTGCTTATGCCGAACCCATATAAGTAGCAGGCTTTGTGGGATGAATATAATCAGGAAGCAAATGTGCTGCTTTGACAGTTTTATTTTAGTTTTCATGCATGTGTATGTTCCAAAAAAAAAAAAAAAAAAAAAAGCTCACAAAGGACATTATTATTTTAAAGTTAGGTGTTTAATGTTCATTTGCTACGCACATGGGTGCAGTTTACATGAGAGTCCTCATTCTTCTGAATGAGCCCACCATAGGATTGTGGCAGCCCCAGTCGCCACAGGCCCTGTACTCTCCAGGGCGCAGGAAGTACTGGCGTCCCCTGTAGTTAGGGTGCTCGTAGAAGATCCAGTAACCCTCCATGATGTTGCAGGAGAAAATGTCACGGTAGCGGAAGCGCTCATACACATTGGCACAGTCTTCCATAAACTCCATTGAGTGCCCCATCATGTCTGGCCTGTTGTAGATCCTCATCCTGTAGGATCCTCTATACTGCATGTGAAAGGAAACAAAGGGTAATCATGACTGTTGTGCTATTTTTGGTAGGTGTAAGCTCTAGAGACCTCTTTCTACACCAAGCTAACTTTTTAATTTAGTACTTGCACTTCTTGGTTTCTTTAACTACAAACGAGATTGAGCAACAACTCTTTTGGCGCATGACAGAATTAGATTTTTTTTTTCCTCCCTGAACTGCCAGAAACACTCAATGTGACAAACAGAATTAGCGTGAAGGCACCAAGTCTTATGGGGGGTATGTCATATTCTTTTTAAAGGCTGACTTGGTCTCCTTGTGGGCCTTGCAGCAGAGACTTTTATGCTATGACCTGTGTGAGTATCTGTAAATGACATCAAAAAGCTAGTGATTGACATCCATTTCCAAAGCAGCTTTTGATGTACAAGGTGAGCGAAGGGGGGTGGGGGTGGGAGGGTGCTACCAATTCTATCTGTCTGTTTGATTGACTTACAGGAGGGAACATCTGGCAGGAGCGGATGCAGTTGTTGAAGCCCATCCAGCAGTGGTAGTCAGGGTACTCGCCAGGGCCGAGGATGTACTGGTATCCCATGTAGAAGGGCTTCTCATAGAGCACGCAGTGACCGCCGCTGACACGGATGGAGTTGCAGCAGTTGAAGTGCCTGAAGGTGTCCATGCAGTCACTGCTGCACTCCCAGTGGCGGCCCTGGAAGTTGCGGCCCTCGAAGAAGATAATCTCGAGGGGAGAAAGGCGAGAGAGACCAAATTTTGTGTTAGGCATAAAGACATGCTATCGGATATACTCATGGATAGACTGCAGAGGACGCTGCAGTCCTGTGAGCAAGTTCAAATATTTTTCCTGAGTCCTCTGAGTTTACGAACCTCTCCACTACTTTACTCTAGCCATTTATTTTCAGTGCTTAATAGATGAGTAACTGAAACCACTATTTGAGCTGATTTTTTTTTTTTAATTTGAAGAACATTTTCCGCTCGTCCAGGCCGAACACATCAAAACAAAATCGAATGAGTATTTTTGACGCCCTGTCTTCTCCTCCACTGAATCTCCTGCACTTTTTCAAATAATGCCATTTTTCTCCTTCACCACCTCGCTAAAAGGTGATGCCTTTCTGCATGCGAGCTCATACCTTTCCCATGGTTGTAGGGCTGGATGTTTGCACACCGTAGAGTTAGACACACTTACAGGTCCTTTTATACTCTCCTGCTGATCATGAGGCCTCTGACACATTGGGGACTATTACTCTTTACCTTTTTAGATGCCAGCCACTGTTCTCTTTGTCTCATAGCCTATGGGTAACTTATCTCCTATCTGCTAGAGTTTACCCATAGAATTGGGACCCCCCCCCCCCCTTCAAAAAATGACAACTACACAAGTGCTATTCTATGTTTGCGTGGCCCCTGTTCCACTATGACCTTGTGATGCAGCCTTTTCAAATATGGCACAAAGGCCCTTTGGGTATGCGGCCCCCCTGACAACAAAGCGTCTAAAGTGTATAGCAGCAGCTCAGGTCATTTTTGTGAGGCACTCGTTAAAGTTGTACTCAGTGAGGTCATGGTTTTCATTTTTGTCTTGCTTGGATGTCAAATTGTAACAGTACGTCCAGTCCCAGCTTAAGTTCAGCGCGTTAACGACATTGCTTAGGTCACAATTATACTGTTGTTCAGGTCCCATTAAAGGAAGGTGATGGTGATAGTGAGCTGAGCTTTTGAGCTGATATAATCTACAGTGATTTGTTGTGTCTTTTTGCTTCCATAGCCTGCAGTTGTACTATGATGTCAGACAGGACTGGTCTGTTTGCTCAGTGTGTGTGTATGTGTGTGTGTGTGTGTGCGTGTGTTTTTATGATATAAAAAAGGGGGTTCGGGGCATGTGTGTGTGTTTGAGTCTTTGTATAAAACGATAGATGTTTGGACTTGAGTCTTTGGCATGTAAGCATTGCCCAGAGCTGAAGGGGAAAAGGCCAGAAAGAGTTGCCGCCATGTATTGTGCTCCCAAAGCCCAGCTGATGCCAGAAAGGTCAGTTCCATCCTTTAGCCTTTCATGGGGATAAAGAGCTTGTGCCCCCTCTCCACTCTGTGTGCTTTTTACAGCTTTAACGCTGTTGAAAAAAAAAGGCCTAATGTTTTCATAAAACACAATAACCATTATGTTTCTAGGCATAAACACTGCTACCCTGGTAGTATATCCAAAGCCACATGACACTGTTTCAGTGCTAAGAAACGGCACTGATAAGCTTTTGCTCCTTTGATCACTGATCGACTTGAAACTCTCATAGGCTTCAATAGGTTTCATGTTTGAAGCTCCTCTCTTTTTCTATGACATAAGTAGACCATTGATATCCTTTCATCATGCTGTGTAGCGTAATTGTGGCAGATTATCAGATGGGATGTTGTTTTGTTTTGTGAGTTTCTGGAGCAAATGTTTACTTTGGGAGAAAGGTTTTTTATCAGAACGTATAAGAAACAAATGTTTAGATTTTTCTCATATGTTCATAGATTAATAATTCCTTTCATCGTGCTAATTAAATGTAAAGCCTTTTTAGCTGCAAGACGGCAAGAAATTGTACTCTGTCAAACACTCGTTTAAGCTTTAAGACTGTGATATAGTTGCAAGAATTTTTTTTCTTTTTTGCGTGTGTTGAGGTGTCTTTGAGTTGGACTCGTTCACCTTCCAAGGCTGCAGCAAAGCCTGACCTTTGACCTATTTGCAGAGACAAGCGTGTAACTGAGGTGCAATACAGTGTCTAAACCAAGGGGAAAAAAAGTGATTGCCGCTGTCATTACTGTCATTGTTCTCATTTTCATCATTGAGGAACGTCAGCTAACCCTAACTCATTAGTCGGGACCTCGCCTTGTCTCTGTGGCACCTTGTTTCACGGGCTCTCAAATGATCATCTTTAGCTGTGCTACAAGACATCTCCTCCCCACCCTGAAGGGAAACTAACATCACAGAGACCCTTGCCTGCTTTCTTAGTTCCCCCCGGAGGAGAAGAAAGCTACCCGCTGCGGAGCTTTCCACTCTTCATCTTAGAATGATGGAAGAAAAGGAAAGAAGAGGGGAACAGAATGGGGGTAGAGGTGGGGGGGGGGGGACGCTAGATTCACAGCTCCATTGTGTCCGAGGAGCTCATTGCGCAATCTGTGTAATCGCATGGGAGATGACGACACCATTAGCCCACAGAACGACTGCCAGTTGGGGACCTCTGTGATTGATGTGCACCCCACGGATAGAGGAGAAACTTTGACAGATAGCAGCCCAACACTAGTTAACTTGCAACCTTTTTCATCTATCTGGCTTCCAAAAGCAAAACCCATTCGTGTTGCTGATACCTAATTAGAATCTGAATGAGCAATTCAGTCAGTAAAACACATTTTTGAGTCAGAGGAGACTTCTTTCAATATGAAACAAATCATATTCCCTTAATCCAGACCATAGTCTCTCTGACCCTGCTACATACAATAAGTGTCACCCCTAAAATGTTGCTGGGAGAGATAGGAGAGCAGCTGTGCTCGCATGCCTCCAATGTGCTCTTTTACTGAGCAGTCATTACAAAAACACTATGGTACAGAGGTGTAAACAAGGGTTCTATGTGAGTTTTGCTCCTGAGAACTGGCTAATCTGGTGCTGAAAATGTGGTATGATGGGAAAGCGCTTGCCAAAAAAGCCTCCCACGCCGGGAGTAGAATGAGGACCTCTCTTTTGCTGAGAGATCATCCTCTCCATTCTTTCTGTCAGAAAATCTCCAGGCATCCTCCCTGTCTTGTCACTGCCAGCGCACAGGCTCTATCGGGATTGCCAGACGCAGGAGCCACTGTGAGCCCGTGCCAGGGCCAGGATTTACCGCGATGCGTCTGATGTGCTCCATCTTTTTTGCTGGGGGATAATTAAAAGAGGAAATGGTGTTGGAAGAACAGAGTGGAAAAGCAGGAGGGGGGGTGGGGCGGGGGGTGGGGGGGGTGCTTGGAATGAGCAAATGGATGCAGCTGTCAATTATGTTGAATTGTTGATATGTTTGTTTTGCTTTCTCTGAGACTTTGTGTCGAACTGTTCTCCATCAGCGTTTAGTTTTAAAGTTGGTGGTAAATCTTCACACTCTACATGTAATTTAAATGTAGGCTAATTAAGAACTTCTCTCAGCAATAAAATCACCATAAAGATTTCTTTTTAGTTTGATTCTGATGGCCTACAGGTGATTAGTAAGATACAACTTTGAAAGAAGAGGTGCTGTACAGTACTTTATGCCTTTTTAATGACCTTTTTTTATGAACCTCTTCTAGCTACTGTGGCAATTTTTCCATACCTGGGCCACACTTAAACATTTATGCCAAATGTTTCTTTTTATCTCGTGCTTCCACATTAAATTTGAGCTTAGAAATGTTGTTTTGTTTGTTTTTTTGCACCACTTTTCTATTATCTATATATTTGCCCTTTTTTTTCTCCAGCAAATCTGTTCTGACTAAATCAACCCAGCATCTTTCTTTATTTGACTAAATCGCGTTGAGATGCTCCACCATGACCCAAACTCTGTGAAAAGCAGGACAACTCCTTCGTCTCTCAGCAGACGCACTTTGGGGAGTGATAGCTTTTAGCTGCTCTCACTCCTCATCTCCACACTTTGTTTTTGACGTGGCATGTCTCCCGTATCCCAGAGCTTTAAAGGTTTAAAGAGCAACTTTTCACCCTGTAATCCAGGTGCCTTTCAAACAAGTCACGCTGTTTACTGACACATGACAAAAAAGTTCAACCCCCCTCTCATCTCTTTGCTTACAAGACTGTAACTCACCTCAGAGCTTGGTAGTCATTCCTCCAGAGCGCCCTGAACAAACAGAGCCTCAGCGAGAAGGCCCCCGTGCCTTTCACCAACTCACTAAATTTATAATAAGATGTGATGCTGTTGTTCACTTCTTCAAATTTGTCATCAAAGCAAATGTGTTCTGACAACAGCTAGTGACAAGTGCACCAGAGGAGAGGCAGCAAATCAGCTTTTTCACACCGCATATCAATTATTGATCATGTTGCTCCCCCTCTCTCCTCCACCCCTGCTACCCCACCAAGTAGACACCTTGTGATAATGAAATACATCAATTTAGAAAATAAATAATAAAGTGGGGTCAGCTCCATTGTTGCAAAGCCTTAAGAGCTTGATTGACTGCCTGCACATTTTCCTCGTTGGCAGTCAGGCAGATCAAAGGAGGGTTCCTCTTATTGCCCAAGGCCACTTGCAATTTATTTAGAGGAGCAGTGCTGCTGTCCCAGCAGGTAACATTATTGGGCAGAGGCACTCAGGATAATCATAGCTTTGAGGTGCCTCTCAAATCCCACCTCTGCCAGCTTTATCATGCATGCACAAAAATACATGCATATCATTTACTAAACCCTTTCATTACTATTATTATTAAATTAGGCAGTATATAAAGCTACATCAATATCCTCACATGGATGATCCAGTTGCTGAAAGGTAGCAGCCCCAGCTGACCTTTAACATATTAGACTATAATATTTGCTTTGGCTACATACTGTATGTCAAGTTTAATGGATCTGATTTATTTAAACTTCTGAATAAAATGACTCTTTGGCTTATATAATGTTACGTCAAGCAGTTTAAGATCACGTTTTAACGACCTAACAATCTGCGATATACCTGCGATAGAAATGTGTCAAAAACTAGGACAGACTGAAGGAATTCAATCATTTCAAAGGATAAAGAAACTGAAGACAAAAAGAGGGATACAACTATATAAGTTTCATGAAAACTATAAAAAAGTATAAAACTATGAGTTTCATGATTGAGCAAATAACACTGCATTTTTGGGCACCTTGATTTCCTTTTCGATATTTGTGCGTGTGTGTGTGTGTGTGTGTGTGTGTGTGTGTGTGTGTGTGTGTGTGTGTGTGTGTGTGTGTGTGTGTG
>JAVDPK010000532.1:577082-591216 GCA_034780415.1 Cichlasoma orientale | reverse complement strand
CACACACACACACACACACACACACACACACACACACACACACACACACACACACACACACGCACACACACACAGTCGTAAAAGCAAACTGAGCCAATCTTGTTTACAAGGAGTAGCGTAGGACTGCAGACTGCTGCTGCAGCTCAGCCCCAGCCTTGACTCCCATTTACTAGTGTAACAAACCATCAGGGAGGGGAGGAAGGCAGGGGAAAACATTGTTATCAGCAGGCCAGATAAACCCCCTCCAGAGGTAGCGCTGATAGAGAGGCAGCCCTGCCGCTGGGCAAATAGAAAGATCCTATCTGGTCCTTGCACTGAGCCGGCCAATCAGCCCAGCAGAAGCACTGGGGCTTTCTCGAATAGGGGAGATGTGTGGAGAGAGGAGACCGGACGATCACCAGGTCTGCTCTTTTTAGATGGACATTTAGAGGAGGAGCTGAAGCTCAACCGTCTACTAGAGATGGCTGAGAGAAGAGAGACCTCGGCTAGAGCTGAAGGGCTCTAGGATGGGTGACCCTGGTGTAGATCAGGTTGGGGTTGAAGGAGGCTGCTTTCATAGATGGAGGGGACTGAGTGTGGCTTCTTAAAACCTGTTGTGGTCACCAGGATCAAATGTTCCACACTATTCCTGATGTGCTGATTGACTTTTTGTGGAGCATGAAGAACATTAACAGTTTATACTGATTCTTAACATATGGGCTTGCTATATGTAATTACAGTAGGGCTTGCAAGCAATTTAAAAAAAATTAATCACGATTAATTACATGAGCTGCATATTTAATCATAATTATAAAAAATGTTTAATCTGTTGAAATTTTACAGAGGGGAAAGTTTTTTAAGAGTTTAAAAGTTACCATTAATTGCAAGAAGAGCAGTTGATGAATCCATTATTTTCCAGTGAATAAGTGTCCATGGGTTTTTTTTTTTTAGATGTATGTGCTTGCCTGGTGTGTAATATTGTAGCCAGGCTGTGCCCCAGTTATAACTAAACTCAACCTGACAGTAAAAACAGACCATGTGGCAAATGGAGCTTCTCATTTCAGAGCACTTTCTCCATCATTCACCAGTTCAACGAGTAGAGCATCTTATAAAGTCTGCGTGGAATGGAACCGGTCCTCTTCTTCTTGTTTTAATGGCAGTTAGGAAACATTATAGTGCATTACTGCCATCAGCAGGAGTGGAGGGTAGATCAGGCCTCTACCTATAAATACGCTATCTGTAATAGTAATCAGTAATCAGCTGCATCAACTGGACTGTGATACTGAGATACTAAATGTGTTATTATTACCTTATCTTCAACAACCCCAAATTATAATTGTGTTAAATTATTCAAATGAATGGGAGAACTTTTTATCATCAGCGCTTCAGCGACTAACGGGGAAATCGTGGTTCAGTAGTGGTAAACATGTGGGCAGTCCAGGGGCTGCTTTGGACCTGCAGAGAGCGTCTGTGGTTGCTGACTGTGTTGCTGTAAGGATCACTCAGAATGCAAAGAGTAGAAAAGGCTAGCACAGGGTTTTACCTGGGTTGATTGTGCCTTGACCCATTGGTCATGCCTTAGGGCTCCAGTAGGGGGAATCCCAACTTTTTTTTTTTTATCTGCTCAGTGTTGATCTCTTCATCTCCCCTCAGTGTTTCTCCTCTTTAAGGTAATTACTGCGCACAAACTTAGCAACACATGTTCCTGTTAGTGTTACTTCACCATGGTCACTCGTTATGAGATGAATTTTGGACTCTATTTTACTGAGCAGTTTCAGATGAACTCTGTCACTGTGAAAGCTAGCTTTTGCTATTGTCGCACCATATTGTGTGATGATTATCCCGCCATTTTTTTCCTGCATTTAATTTAGCCACTGAAAGCTAAAATACACAAGTTAAAAAGATCCATTTACTTCATGTTACAGTTCATGTTGTGCACTGGCAAAGATATAATTCGCATCAGTTAGAAGAGAAAAGAAGGATAACTTAGTTTGTAAACTGCTGAGACTGAGAGTGTTTATGCAGAGAAAATATGGATTTGGTTGTACTGTTTGTAATTGAAACCTGAGAGTTGCATGTTGATCTCTTCATTCATCTCCCCTCACTGTTTAAGGGCGCAACATTTGAAGGCACTGCTGGGATATTAGGCTTGGGGGCCATCAGTGACCCGTAAGAGAAATCGCCTCGTCGATCAGGACATCACAAGCAACTTACGAATGGATAAAAACTTCCTGGCCCAAACTGGGCGGGAACAGGAAAGCACACAGCGGGAGGTAGCGGCATCGAGGCTGCTATTTCGAGAAAAAGAGAATGCAATGCATGACCTGATGAGGAATAAACCTGAATCCATCTTAAGTCCTCGCACCCCAGTAATTTCATTGCTCCAACACCACCAAAAAAATGTCAGGCCAAATACGGGAGTCCGGACAAAATGACAGGTTCGCATTTTCCTGTCTGGCTCCATAAAGACGATCCAGAGTCTGAGATGCTGTAATTTGTGCCAGACTCACTTGCACTTTTGATAGACTGTAGAAATACGCTGTCCTACTGCCCTAAGAATTTTGATGTTATTCCACCATCCTCGCTGTAATTGTCATTTTCTAACATCTCACTCCTCATCAGAATTTATAGCTCATTTCTGATGTCTTTTACAAGTGACCTTAAAATTCTGTCTTTCTCTTGGCTACAGTTATTGTAACAGAGCTAGAAAAGGTGCGATAAGTTGTTTTCACATCTTCTCTAAACAGCAAATCTAACGCTTCTTATGAGATCCTTTCTTTTGCTTATAGCACGCTTTCTTTTTATCTGTATTTTCTGATGATGTGTGATCAGCATTCCTCACTTCCCCTCTTCCACTCAAGACCAAGGTAGAAATTAACTAGTTATTTCATTTCTTATTTTCCTTGAAAAGACACATCGAGAGTAACACAACCTTTTTTTTTTCTACTTCTCTATGATTCATTTAAAAGCACTTTTCTATCATCTCATTCAGCTCTGACTGAAGCCAGACTTGCTACACCATTCAAAAGGGGGCACTTCCTGAAGTTGCAGTGATTGTACTTGAGTAAAATATTGCTGCACTCTCTCCACCTCTGTTCAGCAGTTTGATATGTGGTAGTAGCGAGAGGCCAAGATCCTCTATGACAAGCAGGAGGCACATTTCGAGAAGCAGAAAGGAGGGCTGCAGGGTGAAGAGGCTACAGCTGTCATAGCTCATCTTAATGGCGTGCTGGAGTGCGCGCACACATGTGTACGTCAACACGCGCAAAACCTACACACACAGCTACAAATACGGGGTAAATGAGGAAGCTTTTGGATGTATGGGACGGCCCGGCGCGCACAAAACTGCAGCCTCTCGTTCTCACACGTATACAAAATGTGCAGGAAATGAGGAGAGGAGGCTTTGGAGGTACATGCACAAGTACCCACGCGTGTGAATGCATACTCCTGCAGACATTCAAATGGAATCACGTAAACACACATTTGCTGGATACGTACACAGATGTACACGCTCTCGCGCGACATGAATATGTATTCCTTCACATTAAGAAGCAAATACACAGCCATACACACGGATGACACATACTGTATAGCGCACAGACACACCTTCACACAGCAAGCATTGCCTGTGACAGATGTTGGCAGGAATATTGCCAGGAAGAAAGCTCTTTCATTTCTTTTTATTCTCTCTCTATTTTGGCATGCCTATCTCTGTACACAGTGTGGCCATGTCACCGAAGCTGTTTCTTTTTCTCTTCCAGTTCTTCTGTGCACATTTCTTTCTTTTCTTTTCTTTCCCCCCCCCCATGTTATCATCATGAAATTGAAGTCATTTGTGCCAAGAGAGATTAGAAGAGAAACGGGCAAAGCGAGGGGGACATTAGCAAAGATATTTTTGTCAGTAATGAGCTAACTCTTTGTTATGCGCTGGGCTAAGGAGGTCTAATGATGACGTTTGTACCAAGAGGAAGAAACTGAATCTCCAGAGTCCACACACACACACACACGCTTTGGTGCAACTCTTAACTCTATTCAATTATGCAGATGAGCCCATTGGGCGAGTGTTGGTCGTCACTTTAATGATGACGTGGGTAAACAGACAGCTTCCTTTTCTGTCTTTAAGAGTCCCAACCCACCCCCACTGCAAGGCCCTTATTGCTTATTTTGCGCCCACAAGAAAGTTAATTGTCTTAGTCTTTAAAGGGCTATCAGCTGTCATGCCACTGACAGAGACATAAAGAGAAGGGAAGACAGAGGAATGTGAAGAAAAGAGAGTTGAGAGAGGGTTTTTGTTTTTTTTTTATTTTGCCTTCCAGGCTGATGGCTAAGAATCTCCTAAGATGCAATCATGAGATTTTGATGCAGGATGAGAAGTGATCAACCTCTCCAGGCAAAGCCTCTTAGGAGATTTTTCTCTGTTCTCCCCAGTGGCCACCGGGTGGCAGAAGAGCACAAGGAACACAGTGCTCTTTGAAACTGCTCGTCTTCTATCACCAGAGATGGCTAGGAGAAGCTTTCTTTCCCCTATGAGCAAACCAACTGCAAAAAAAAAAGAAGAAAAAAAACTACCCCAACAGCCCTGAAAATTATTGTTGAAGTTATAGATATGGTTCATGATCACATGGCTGCAGCTGTACACATGCAAGTGCATTAAAAGACAAACCCTTTAATCTTCTTAAAAGGGCTCTTTGTGAAAAACCAGTTGTTGAATTGCTATAATGAACTACAGTAAGGGCAGAGTCAAGTAAAACTGACTGAGACGATGAAAGGCATAATTTAAAGAATTTGCAATATTCTACAACAATCCAGTGCATTAAGGTGAATAGAATAAATACACTGGCTGGCTCATAGCAAGTGAGGATAAAAGTTTATCTAAACTATCGAGTAGTTTTTCAGAAGCACACATTTCCATTAATTTTTTAAGTACCAAGCTTTTTTTTTTTAAACAAATTTGTAGAAATACCACTTTGCATAGGGTGTTTTATTTGACAGTGTGTGGTTTATGTGCACAGTTTGCAGCTGGGCGTCTAGTTAAATGTATTTAGATGCAACCGAAAATAATAATTCATCCACATATTTGTCTTACACGTGTAGTTAAAAAGAACTGGCAAGAATCGTATTGCCTAGAAATAAAGAGTTAAAAGCACAATTTGGAGACACTGACAACATGTAGCTTGTTCCCATTCACATAGCGTGGATATAACATTTTGCATGCATGCATGTGACTATTTGTGTGATTGTGTGTTTCCAGGAACAAATGCAAAGTAAAGGCACTGAAGAATGGGTACACGTTGCATAATAATTGTGTCTGACTGATTCTTCATTTTCAGCCTCGCCTTTAGGTAGGCACTGATCAGCCAGCGTATCAAAGCGAGAACATTATTTGGAAAACATCTTTTTCTATAGTGATTCTTTGTCTTTCTACTGATTGCACACTAGATGCCCTGAGCGCTTGTGACTGAAGACAAATTAACTTGGGAATGATTGTCACATCAAAGTCTCTCTCCATGCTATTCATTTAAGACTCTGGGCATTGAGACCAAAGTTGTGTCCTCAAAGTGAGGAGGGAAAAAAAAAAAATATGGCTCTGGCATTGGCTTCATATTTTTGCAATTTTTCCAATTGTTTGCCCACTTGTATTTTTCCAGCCTGCCCACAGGAACTAGGGCCACTGAATACCAGCGGTCACCACAATTCACCCCTTTTAGACATTAAGTAGTCAAGGATCAAGGCTGCACGTTTTCCCCTACAAAGGCGCGCTGTATCACGGTATTGTCAGTCTTTGTGTTTGCAGGTGCAGAGGATTCTGGGTAGAATAAACTCCTTGAAAACTGTCCTCGTGCTGGACTCTGGTGTAGTGTCAGATCATGTACAAGCGGGGAGTATTTTTTCAGATGGAAACAAAACTACCTCTTCTCTTTTTGCTCTTGGATGGACATTAAATTTTACACTATTCTTAGCTGGTAGATGTGAAGCCATACCTGCGCCCAGATTTGCATCGCACATACTAGCCACACAACAAAGCAAGTTGCCCCGGCCCAACACCCCCCCCCCCCTTTATAAAGCAACTCTCTAGGGAACAAATACTAAGTGAAAACATGTAGACAAGCTAGGCAAACTGTGCAGGAGAGTTGTGGCCATTGTGAGTCTTTATTGGGCGCCATCTTCTTGTGATGTGACAGGGGGGTCCATGCCTCATCGCTACACCGTGCATCTCAGCACACTCAGCGGGGGGCTCGCGCTCCCCTTCTCCCCAGTGCCACTGCCAGCCGTCTCTGCCGAGGTGGTGTGCTAATCATTTAAACAGCCCAATCAAAGGCAATGCGATGTTTCACACAAGGGAGAAAAAAGGAAGGGAGGAAAGTGATTATTAGTGTTTGGGAGAGGCAGCCAGAGTGATTGAGCTGAAGGGGGACTTTGATTTTAGGGCCTCTTGTTGTTTTTCCGAATGGCATTGGGTTTAGCCGCCAGGCTTCAGGAATCTGTTGAGCTGTCAGCGAATGATGGTTAACTTTCCTTTTTTTTAAAAAAAACAGACCAAAAGCTACGCACAAAGAGATTCAGTCTTAACAATTTATTGTACTAAGCAAGTCCCGAGTCCATTCTTTTGAAGGGAAGAAATTAGGTTTTGTCTTTTTAGGATTTTGTGTTCAAATTTTTTATTTTTTTTTTTTTCGTTGTTCTTGTTTTTATCCGGCACTGGTTTGGGAAGAAAAGTTGGAATTTCGGGTACAATTTGAAAGAAAAAAAAAAAAGTCACTTTGAAAATCACTTCTAACGAGTAGTTAAAATAGTTAACGCTGGCATTGGTTTGTTGCGAGGCTGCATGCAAATCACTATCTGGAATGAGAACATCCGCACATGCACGAACGCACACACAAAGGCACACACATGCAGAGGCAGCACAGTAGAGATGAATCACCTTGGCTTGTCAAGAGGTTGGTTAATAGACACATTTGATGTCACTCAAAGCCCACTGGTGTTGAAAGGGTTTTGTTAGTGTGTTGATATCACCTCCTGTGCATAAAGCTCCACTTAAAACAATAAATAGCAATGAGTGCATCCAAAGCCCCTGCAGTTTAAACTATATTCCTTTGATATTGGATACCTATTACTGTTGGCTTTATCTAATGGATTGGATTCCCACACCTCATCCCTCCAGTGTTTCAAAGCACTGAAACCTTCAAATGTAATGTGTTATCAGCACATTAGCTGCTCTAAAACCACTATCAGTGGCTAATGTTTCTGCAGGGGACAATGTAGCACAGTTTGAAAAACAGCAGCGACCTATCAGCTCTACTTACTGCCCTCGCTGGATTCATACCACGCACTTTTTTCCCAGCTTTTTCGACTCTCAGATGAATTGGAGAGTGCATCTTATTTTCTGCCGGAAAACATTAATCCGTCTTGACTTTGTTTTACTAAAACTAGTAATTTTTTTTCGCCATTCCTCAATCAGTTGCAGGTTGTGTTTGGTGTTAGATAATCTTTGGAAACATTTTTTTTTTCTGGTATTCTAAGAAGGCTGCAGGATCCTCATTCTGCGAAACGCACGGTCTGATCGGAGAAACCAAATGAAGTCCCTAAACAGCAGTTTGATACACATAACAGATTCCTCACATAGCTGGAATTTCAGATGCTTTATGCTGGCCCTGCTCTGTAGTTTATTACCTGCCTGTCTGCTGGAAAAGAAATGTAATCCAGCAGTATCAAAATAATCATACCAGCTTCTCACTTTGACAGTTCATCAATTAGTAGCTGGATAGTTGTAGCAAAATAAAAAAAAATGAATAAAAATGCACATTTTGGAAGGCAGCAGCTTTAAGAATCCACATCTGCAGCGTCCATTTCCCAGGACAGTTTACAAAAACTTTCACCGGAAAGCATCTGGATTAACTGAGGAGCAGCAGTAACTTTTTATGGTCAGTCGTGTCTCCTCTCCTCCCATATCTTTGATTAATCAGATGGTCACATGTTGGCCTAAGTGCTAGCTGCAATTACTGTTTGGATAGTTGCTCAACTCTGATTTGCAGAAATTTGATTTCCTTTTAGTGTTTGCTCTGCTTTTGAAATGCCTTGAAAGAATCTGATTATTTTTCAAAAAAATGGTTTAATTGGAATATTTGGAATATAACCTGTGATACCATATCAGATAAAAGCAGCAACAGCTTTCATCATGAGAGAATTTGTGTTAAAAGCCTGTCTTTACAGGTGATTGGTACACATTTTAGTACAAAAACCATAACATAGGCTGCTTCTGCCCTCATATATCAGCACTTTGTGTTTGTCTGACTGCGACACAGTTCTTACTAAATTCAAAAATATAAAGTTATTCTCGGAGAAAATCCCAAAAAAAGATAAACGTCAGAGCCGTTTTGTAGTTGTCTTGTAAAATAATGCTGAACAAACAAGGCTGTCAGTTTTTGTAAAATACTGTACACAAATGTTCTCTTTTCATCTGACATGTCAGACCAGATCATAGTTTAACATCGCATTAGTCAGTAGAGTGCTCACTTTTAGTCTCTACTCTGGATTCCAGCTGTTTAAGCATCAGGCCCATTTAAACTGTGTCAGCTGTTAATGACCACCTAACTCCATGTCATGTGCTGGTCTCAGACACATTTAAAGTACACAGCGCACAAATTAAATTGTCCACCACCTGTAATTTTCCTTGAAGGGAGGCAGATGTTTCACATGTTGTCTGATTTCGTAGCGGTTCGCCACAAATATGTTTCAGCTGAGATGCCAGAGCAGGTCTCTGTTCGGGAATTTGACTGTATGCATCTATACGTCCCTCCCCACTTGTCTAAAAAGAGGAGAGGTGAAAAACAGCTCTGCACACTCCAAGTTTAGCACCACTCTGTACTTTTGGTTGAGTAGGCCTCTGATTTACTTTGAAATGCTCCAATTAAAATAAAGGCTAATTGTTAGTTTGTGCCTTCTTTTTCTTCAGGATGAAAACTCCAATCTCTCCACTCTATATGGGCGTCACAGCCAAAATTATGCATTGTGTATGTCTGAATGTATGCATTGTATATTTTTATCCCCATACTAGAATTGTCATTAGGTGGTATGCAGTATATGTCAGGTCGTGCATGATAACAGGGTTAGTTGCTGCGCTCTTCGTGTTGTGAACTCCATATAGAACATGTCTGTGGAGCGATTGTGCTGCAGCAAAGCAGGCATGCATCTCCAGCAGCAGCCACCAAACAGCTCCTGGAGGGGCAGTCAGGCTGCAGCTGTTTGTTTATTTAGATCTAACGTGTAATTACGTCTCCGACAGACGGCACCACGTAGAAAAGACATATTTGGCTCCACTCACCAACCAATCGTCAAAGGGCGGTCGCTGTCCCTTTTGATTACAGCTGTGCATTGTAGCCGTGCCATCCCGATGGCTTTGGGAGAAGAGAACCACCAGAATATCACTTAAGAGGCAATTGTAAGTGACTCCACTGTTCCGAATGTGTTAATATAAGGGAATATTTCACATGACAGAAGAAGACTTTGATTTCTTTGCCGTTAAATGGGTAAATGTTGAGTTTGCGCACAAGAAAACACTAAAGCACGCCGCACAAGCACACCAGAGTAAATGTGGTTTCAGGCTAGGTTGAAGTAATTTTCTGTTTTTGTGCTAAAAAATAAATAAATAAATAAAATGTTTTCAAAATGCCAGCACAGTCCAGCAATTTGAAAATACTTTGTCCGGGTCAAGGATGATTTCTGCTTATCATACAAACTATATGGAAATGTCCCCCTGCCAGCACAGATGCTTGCTGCGCGCCTTCATTTGGCATTCATAAGCAGTTGTGACGACCTCATCAGTTAGATGGAGCTGACTCCAAGACGGAGACAACAAAACCGCAGACCTCAAAATGAGAGGAGCAGGAAGACAGAGACTGCACTTCACAGGAAGCGCGCAAACTGAACCAAATTCTCCCTCTCTCCCTCTCTCTCTCTCTCCACCCCGTCTCTCCTCTTTTCTTCCCTCCCTTTTCTTCACTCGCTAGTTTAAAGTTGTCCTGGCTTTTATTTTGAGAAATATTAATTTGGTAGAAGAGTGGTGTCGTATCTGAAACACAACACAAAGAAAGAAAAAAGAGAGAGGGAGAGTGAGAAAAAAGGGGGGGAAGAGGGGAGGGGGGGGGGGAGAGGCGCAATGCGTGCACATTTCTCTCGCTTGACGTTTTGCTGAAGTTTGTACGCCACTTGAGCCCGCCGTTTCCCTCGCTAATGATACCAGCGGAGCCTCTCTGGGGAATGGCGTCCGTCGTGCGCCTGGCTTTCACATTTCCAGCACCAGGTATTTTGGGATACGAAAGCGGGGACTATGAGGCACATCATTCCAAGAGCTCATCTGGTTCTTTCTGTCTCTCTCTCTCTCTCTCTCTCTCTCTCTCCTGCTTCCTCTCTCCTCTCCAATCGGCTTCACTCCTCTCCTCTTTCTTGTTGTTGTTGTACTTCTGCATACGCAGACATTCTCTGTCTCACTGTAGTTCTCTGTCTTTCTTTCTTCCTCCCTCCCTTTCTCTTTCTCTCTTACTTTTTGATTTGGTAAGGATGATTTCAAGTGTGGAGGGGGAAAAAAATGCATGCACAGTAGAGGGAAGAAATCTTTTTATTAACTTATTCATTGTATGTGAAATCAAGAGGGTTTTTTCCCCTTTCTCCCCTCCACTCCCCCCCTCTTGGTTAAGGCAAATGAATGTTTAAAGAGGTAATTTACTGGGCCCTGGCAGGATCCACATTGTGTATTACACAAACAGGCAGCAACAAAAGGAAATTCTAATCTAGACAGTAACACGACTGCACAGAGGATCCTCGGCGGGGGGTCTAGATGAATTATACAACAATCTGTGTTCTCCCTCGTTTAATTTAAAGGTCTGTTTTCAAGGCTATCACCAGCTCCCACTTCAGAAGAGAGACTTGGCCCGCTGAGGTCAAGCCCATATTGACAAATATCAAGAGGCAAGAAAGGAGTGCCCAAAACGCAGATATGAATAAGTAAAGGCAAACAGATAAGCAAACGTAAAGCTATAAGGCAGAGGGGAGGCCAGCAGACAGGCGTGCACGCGTCGTCCGCCTCCCAGACGAGGCATGTGAAAGTATTCGTTTATAAATGGGGAAAGGGGGGGGGGTGTTTGTTTGATGGCGCTGCTTGGCTGTCAGGGGCTCTTAGTTTTCACGTGGATATACTGTAAAGAAGGTGTCATCGCTGATGGTCTGCTGCGCCGAGGGGCCGATCGGCCCTCGCCCTTGAGGTTTGTTAGCACGAGCGGAAATTGCCTCCGTGCATAAATTTGTGGAGCTACCGCTTCCAGAAACGGACTGAGGCATTTCATGAATTTTAGTTACATAATGGCCACGTGATCGTGCCAGGTACCTCATGCTTCCTTTATTTTTAACCTCCACTGATGTAGTTTCAAATAACTCTGAATGATGTCCGCCTAAATCTTTGAACTAAAATATCCTTAAAATAACAGCTCTCCGCTGGACACATTTTCCTCTCTCTTTCTCCTCCTCGGCCATCTCTTTTCTTTTCTCGGGTTTCAAAAAGAGCGCCAGGTGGGAACAAAATTGCCCAGCCACCCAGTGTCACCTCTTGTCGCCACTGATTTTCCTCATAGGTCAGTGGGAGCCACATACGGCAGCCTCCCTCTGCCCTCTCCCAGTCCATCATACCTTGGACAATCAACAGGTCACAACCCCCTAACCCTTCCCTGTGGCTCACCACCAGCCTCCTTCTGACGGGATGAGTTTGACCTTTGACCTCTCGAGCAGACAGCTCAATCCACTTTTTATGGCACCAGTCATAGCGAAGAAAAGAGACACCACAGCCGCATCAGATGGTCCCAGGGAAACAAACACTGGCAGCTTCCTCCTTTTTCATTGGAACCCTTCTTCCGTCACACAGACACAGTGTTAGGCTTTAAATGAATAGTGTGACATTGCAAAGCACTTTGGGCATTTACACGCTGTCCTTACATATTATTCACTTCCTTTATTTTCCCAATTCATCATCAGCGCTCTTTAATAGTCTGAAGCTTCTGCAGCTTTTATTTTTGCTTGCTCGTACCTCGAAAGTCACAACCCAGTGGTGAGGAATGTGATCTGACTGAGGAAGCATTTAAAAAAAGAAGAACTCTGATGCAAATTCGGCCCCTAGTTCACAGCAGAGCTGCCAGTGATGTTTGCTCCCTTACGTCCTCTGTGCTCCACCGCTGATTTAACCTCCAGGGATGAGCAGCCAGTGATCAGAACGCTCAGAGGAAGTTAGCGGCCTCCACTCTCCAGAGGCCAGCACTTCCTCTTGATTTCGCCTGTTCTGTCGAGAAAGAAAAGGAAGGTAAAGATAAAAAAAAAAAAAAACACCCCTGCTAAGCCGTGTGTGTGGGCTTCACACAACTCTAAAACTGCGTCATCAGCACAAAGATGAAACTCTGAGTATGTGTGTGTCTTTGCGCGAGTGCATGTGTGTATTTTAGGCAAGGTGCCTGCCCTGGAGCTAGATAATGTGAACAGAAGCAGATGGGGAAACTTAAACGCACACCCACTAGGGTATAGCAGAGCTGGCACAAAGTGAGAAGAGGTCTTAGAACATCTCCCAGCCCGAGTGGATGCCAACACTCTCGCTATCACTGAGACTGGATGACAAAGAGAGTGAAAAAGAGAGTGAGAAAGAGAGTAAGTGAGAAATAGAGGATTTGTGTGGTGTGCGTATGTGTGTCTGTGTGTGTTTTGTACAGTACCTCTACTTTTTGTTCTTTTTTGCATATTTGTTCTTTTTGCATATTTATTCTTTTACAAAACTGCTGGCCCTCTGTCCTTCTGTTGTGCGTCTCATCTGCTGAGCTTCAACACTAGGCGTGTCGGACTTTGAGAAATGCCTTCCTGCAGTCCACACATTTTGTGTTATTTGTGTGTATCAGTTTATAACATTTCAAATGAAATGAATGTAGAAGGGGGAAAAAAGCGGATGCGGTCGAAGGCCGCAGTCATTTGCGGCACGTATAACAGAAACAAAAGAGGCAAAAGCAAAGACAAGCGTGTCCTGTTTACTTTGTTTACAATGCCATGAAATTCTGGATCAAAGGAGCTCACGCGTTGTAATAGCTGATATTCACTCCCTTGATTGATTAACCCCAGATAAGAAAAGTAAAAAGATTTCAAACAGTCCATCATTGCAAACATAAGTGCACCACACACTTGGGCCTTGCAGGGATTCGCCATCTGCCTCATAATTATTAGCAATTAATATGCAATAAAAACCCTCCCATGCAAACCCGACGAGGCATGAACGGGTCAGTGAGGAAATGCATTTAAGAAGAAATGCGCAGGCTTAGCTATATTTAAGGTCATACATTTGATAGATCAACATCCAATAAGCTTTCAGCACTCCAGGCTCCACGAGGGTTCACAGGCACACAAAAAATAAGGTTTAGTTTTAGTAAATAAAAGTTTGCCATTTATCTAAAGATAATTATCTACATAGGATTTTTAAAAAATGACAGCTGGTACTGCACTAGTAACAAAGATTACAACATTACATTTTTTTGCACAATTTTTTAAATCATGACATCCAGATTCTAAAAAGGGAGAACTCCTAAATCATCCCAACTCCGCCTGTTTGACAATCATGCAAGAAGCACTTGTGCCAAACCTTAGTCATGCGTCACATTTCGCAAAGCATCTAAGTCACTTGGGACCAATCTGCTAGGCTCATAAATCAGATCTGGCTCTCCGCATAAGCCAGTCGGGGAAGGCCAGGGTAAAAATGGGGCCAATGATTCCTCCCGCAATGAGATGCACATGTTGCTGCCTGGTGGGTGGGAGCTGGAAAGGTCAGAGGGGGTGTGTAGGTTAATAATGAGGTGAACTTGATCTTCTCCAGTCCCAGAGACAACCAGTCACTCTTTCCTCCCAGATGGGAAGAAGACCATTATCTCAGCAATGTAAGAAGAGGAAAGTGATGAGGAAGAGAGTGGTGGTGGTTTTAAACTGCTTGCAGTGAGATTACTGATAAATGGTTTATTAGTAATGATAGCAGCAGTAGTCAAAACCATAGTTGTACTGGCAATATTAAGTAGAAGACCTTAAGGTCAACTGATCAGTGGTTGATGTTTATACTAAAAATGGTCAAAGTTTCAAATAATAAGGT
>JAVDPK010000532.1:534751-576982 GCA_034780415.1 Cichlasoma orientale | reverse complement strand
ATGAGGAAGAGAGTGGTGGTGGTTTTAAACTGCTTGCAGTGAGATTACTGATAAATGGTTTATTAGTAATGATAGCAAGTAGAAGACCTTAAGGTCAACTGATCAGTGGTTGATGTTTATACTAAAAATGGTCAAAGTTTCAAATAATAAGGTCAGCGCATATGCAAATCAGCAGATGAGGATTATTTTGAACTATTTTTGACTCATGCAAAGCTGCTCATTGCACGTCATGTGCGCATTTTGATGCCAAAATTTGCTTTTACCCTCCAATACCTCAACACAAACCTTTTTTTTTCCACTTGACACACTTAACAAGCATTACAGCGGTTGCACACCAGCAGCTGTACACACTTGCTTACTGTAAATAAAAAAAGCAGGACTTCCACTGGTGTTATAGGTATAAATATTGTACCTGACAGTTCAAGTTGAAACTATTTTAATCGGGATATTAAGTCCTCCTTAATTATTTCATGCTAGCTGTTGATTTTTCTGCCATGATCAGTGTGGTTTAATCATAAGCCAGTGGGCAAAGGTGAGCATAGTGCTAAGTAGGATTTAGGAAAGCAGATCCTGATCCCCTCAGGCACATTGCTCCAAAGCTTAATGGTCCTGACAGAAAAGACCTTTAACATCCCCGACCTTAAGTCTAGACTCTGGAATGACCAAAAAGGTCTCAGAGTTCACCTTGCACGTCTCAGACATTAAAACATTAATTGTGAACCACTCAGGCTTAGCGATTAAAAACCCCTTCATTAGATAAGACTGAAAATATATGAATATGCATCATTCAGCCACAGTATTAAAATGATTGTCAAGCATACTTATTAAGTTGGACCGTTTGATTACAGTGCAGTGTAGTACTGAGATGTGGTGGACTTTGACACCTAACACATGCCTCAAAAGCACCAAGCAACAAGCTGCTCACCCTGTAGCACCAGCACTCCTTAAACCGAATTTATGGAGCGTTTGCTGTCCGCTGGCAGTCCGGGGATGGCCCATCAGCTCTGTTGGGAGGGAGGCAGTGTACAAAGTTATATGGTGCAACCAGAATGTGGGCCACTCTTGCTTGTGGTGGTCTTGGTCCTTCAGAGAAGAGTGAAGTTATAACATACAAAGAGCTGAAGTGAAACCAAGTCTTAAAAACAAAGATGTGTCCACTGCAGCCACTGTTTGTGCTTTTCATACTTTATTTTTTTTATCCCTGCAGTTTTTTTCACAGTTCTCCCATTCCCAGTGAACTCCCTTCTCTATTCCAGCCCACTAATCAACATTCAGCAGACACGTTATTCGCTTCCAGCGAAACACAGTCAGGATCTTGGAGGACTGCATGGAAGCGCGTCTGGGATGGGTGAAATCAGATTGATGAGCCACAGTATCCACCAAAGCAAGCCAGACGCAGTCAATCTCCACCAAGCAACTCACAGAACCGCAAGGGTTCCAGTGCTACACAATCAGAGATCCCATGTCCACACCCTTACAGGTCAGAGCTGTTACAGTTCAGTCACACTAGAGTAAAAATAGAACAGCAGCCTCCTTGTGACTAGGAAAAATGGGTGGTTGCCTGATGACTGCATAGAATTTTATTTTTTTTTGCAGTCGGAGACCAATTGTAAGTAGTTGTGGCGACTGAGTGGTCACCCAGAGATTGAGCATGCACCCTCAACCGCTGGGCGACCACTGTCAATCGCAAGGTGATTGCACAGGTTGCCTGGTGGGAGGCAATCTGTCTCCAAACAGTTCAGGTCCATCTCAGACCGACTGCAATCACTTACAGATTGGCGATGGTTTGCAAACAACTGCCATCTAATTTGTAAACACAAACAGATTGACAACACGTGGAAATCCAAGTCGATCCTCACCGAGCGCAACTCGTCTGCAACAAGTCTTTGCAATAGGGGACTCAAGTCAGCTGGCTGCCAACTGGTTGCATTCTGGTTATATTTCGATGTAAAAGCAAGGTTGCCAAGCGCCTATGTCATTTTGCAGTTAAATTGCCATCCTACAGCAGCTACATCACTATGTGTGGAGGAATTTCTGGATTTCTGATTCAGATCTATGAGTTAATGGCTGGACCATGAATATCTACATACTCTGTGTATGTATACAGCAACCAATTTGCTTGTTGGTGGTTGGTTCCCGTCTTCAGAGGCAACAAGTTCGCAACTTGATTGCACATATTCACAGAAATTTTGATTGTGCTGCAGCCTCCAGCCACTGTTTTCCCTATTGTGACTGCAGCATTAGGGAGACCCAATGACCTAATGTGAGAATAAACCAGGATCCAGCTTGTAATTTGCATATTTGTCACAAATGTTTCTTTGGTACAGTATATACCAGTTTCACGACTATTTCGGTAAGATTTTAGGGGAATATTTTAAGAATCTTGAATCAGAGTTTAGCAGCATTAATGAGCTTTGTTCAAACTGAATCCAAAAAAAAAAAGTTTAGGGAATTGTGCCATTGGGTAAAAAGCTGTTTATAGTTGATAGGAAAAGTTAGCACTAAACATGTTTAAGGGGCTCTTTGGGAAATTTAGCAGGGATAAGATCTGCTGGTCAGTTAGAGGATCTTATTTGAGATAGAGTATTTTTAGGTGCGAGAGCGGCATCGAGTTCAAAACTGCCCAACAGCTGTGAAGTTACTGATAGCAGGTCAACAGGCGAGAGAGAGAGCATGCACAAAATAGGCTATTTGAGGGGAAAAAAATCACTCTTCTGTATTTTTTTTTTTATCAAGGTTTGACTGCTGAGGAAATAAAGGAATGCTTTATAAGAATTTCACCTTTGGAACACTTTGGAAATTTGCTGGAGTAAATGATGGAGTATTTCATGTGTAGCGTCTAATTTAAATTAAACAGGCTGGGAATCTTTCTTAATGTAGATAAGACACCATAGGAGTGGTTTTCTGCACTCTATTAATGCCATCTGATGCCCTTCACGATAGGTCTGCCGGTTCCTCTCTTGCTTGAGAAGACACACATCGAGAGACACACGCACACGCACACACATAGAAACACATATTCCACCCCCTTGTACCAACGTCCAAGTTTGATTGATGAGGAAATAGATGGCAAATTGCAGTGTCCATCCTGATGGATGACATCATTTGGCCCGATGTGCTGATCACGTATGCCAAACCAGAGGCTTGCTCACCCCACCCCTCCAACCCACCCCCTTTCCCTCCACTCCCCTTTGCTTACAATTGATCAGTGGGAGTTTTCTACACCAGCCTCCTTTGAATTTAATGCATGAGGAGGGAGAGAAGTTGACGTGGCTCTTTACTGCCCGTCCCGGTCCCTCGCCCCCCCTCCCTCCTTCCGACTCCTCCATCCATCTTTATCTAGAGGGGTCCAAGACATGACAGATCCAGTGGCACTCTGTTTGTTTACCTTCATATGCAGACAATCAGTCTGTGTTAAATGGCCCTTCTGCTTTTAGATGGATTATTGTTTACACAAGTTCAATTATAGGGGGTGTATAAATGGAGACTTATTGAAGGGGACATGAAGAAAGATGGGCAGCGATTTTCAGCCCTTGATATTTTCTGTCAATGTTTGTTCTCGTCATCAAACTAGAGCTAACATTGTCAAGTGTTTCATTTCTAGCCAATGTGTTTGCCAAGGAGTTTTGTAAATGTCTGTTCAAACAATGATGGTCAACATCAGAGATAAATATCCAGAGTGGTTTGCAAAGCCTTGACTTTTGCCGCGAGATGATGTGATGCATGTTATAACGTGTAAATAAGTCTGGGAAAGACCTGTGACTGGGGCGAGAGTGGCTGTCAAATCTCTTGGCACAGGAGAGCTGTGCATATTCCTCAATCAAAATTCCTACACGTGTGAACAGCTTTGCCAAGCCTTGTTCTCCCAGAAGCTTATTTTCTGGAAGCCATCCAAGCGCCACCTCATATTCAAATGGGCTGACAGGTGAGAAAGAGTCGAAGGAGGGGGGGCGGGGGGGTGGAGATGTCTTGATTGATGGGCCAATGGCGCGCAGTGACGTCTGAGTTTATGAGCCAGAGCAAATCTGAATATTGAGAACATGGCCATCGTGTCATACTGGACATATTAAGAATTATTTGACAATGCATTATGTTGGAGATCTGTCACGCAAAAAAGATGAGCATGCCCTCCCTGTGCGGCTGAAATTACAGCCTGCGGCGCGGCGAGGAGTGGCTCCCACTTTGTCAATTCTCTGTGGACCACCATAGGACCCGCTGACCAGGGCCCTCCTCACTTATTCACAGTTAGCAAGTGCCAAAATAAATAATAAAAAGCATCAGTATGCATGGATTCCACCATTTCGTGTCTCTGATTTATACTGCATGTCCTGTTGACCAGAACCGTAACTTTTCATGCATTTATTCACCGCATAAACATGGCTTTTGAACTTGAACTACAGTACTGAGCAGAGGTCTTGAGCCACACTTCATTTCTTTATATTTTGCTAAGAATATGAGGGATGGGTGCGGCAATTTATTGAAACACTTGCAAACATACATGGAAATACAATATATAAGACAAAAACTGAGTTTTTTTCAACTCTATCTTGAAACATCTTTATTCTTCAGCTCTCTTAGGTGAGCTCTATCGTCATTTCTTTAAGCGGTCTACAGGAATAGTTCACCGAGCTTCTTGAAGGACATTCAAAGCTCTTCTTTCGACGTTGGCTGCTTATTGTTCCGTTCTCTGTCAAGATGATCCCATCGCTGGATTCATCACTCCATCAGACCTGTTACCACCAATTTTCAGTCCAGTTCTCGTGTAATTTGGCCCACCTCAGCTGTTCCTCTGTTTCCCCTCTTTAAGAATGCCTTCTTGACAGACACCCTTCCACTGAGACCATTTCTGATGAGGCTTCAGCAAACAGTAGATAGATCAGCTGAAGGTCCAGATGTACTGTGTCTCTCAGGTCCCGTGTCAGATCTTTGCTGGATTTTTTTCAGAAACCGTTTGTCAGCTGTTTTTTTTTTTTTAAGCCTGACACTTTTCTTTTGTTCTCCGCTTGTCCAGTTTCATCCTTTTTTTAAGGGCACACTGCAAACAAATGTGGAGATGTGCCAAGTTTTCAGCTTATAGGTCTTTGGGAACCACCTTGTTGGTGCAAAAATGCTATTTTATGCCTGTCAAACTGTTTTCTTTGGTCATTTTTATAGATTTGACTAAAGAAATGAGAACAAATTATGTATTTTTGCTGCTAGTAACAAAGTGCCTGAAGATACAATTTAAAATTGGTTGTTTGTTATGTGTAGACATAACACTAGTTCATCCCTTGAATAAGGTGCCTTTTTTATGAATGATTGAATGATTCATAGATAAGTGTTAAGTGGCTTAATAAACAAATAAATAATTTCTCTAAAAATGGTCAGATTCAAGGGCTGGACTGAAAATTAATGAAAAAGCAGCCAATATCCAGAGAAAAACTTTGAAAGACCTTCAGAAAGCTGGAGAACTATTGCTCAAGACCACTGTAAAAAATTATAAAAAAGTCTGGCTCCTTGGCATCACAATATAAAGAAATGAGAAATGGCTATTGCACAGTACTGTAGCAATAAGCCTGCACATAGAGGCAAAAAATGTGTACATCTTGAGTTACTCCCAGTAGGCCACATATAGATATTTGGTCAGGAGCCCATTCTCGATGCATTTTACCCCTTGGTGTGTGTGTGTTTTTTCTGATGTGCAGGGTACGATCAAGAGCAACGACCAGCAAAAGTCCACATTAGGAGAAAGTGGAGATGGCAGATGGCACAATCACACAGCTGACTAGAAGAGAGGAGTCCTGTCTAGAGCTGATGGTGACAACGGCAGAAGATCAGCTTCACCTGCCACTTCTGATACTGAGGGACGCTAAAATGATACCCACTACATTAAAATGTAAAGCCCGTGAGTCCCCAGCACTGCCAGTATATAATGTTGGAGATAGAATGAGTTGATTACAACAGAAACTATTATGTGATCCAAACCTTTTATATCATGAGGACTTGTTTACTCCAGCTGATGCTCTAAAGAGTTCACAATCTTCTAATGTACTGTGGTTTACTGTTACATGGAAATTATTTCGTCTATAAGCGCTCCACTCCAGCTCCATCCCAAAGCTATTTTCTTCTGGGACGCAGCATAGTGCTAACAAATGGCTTCCACCTTGGCCTGTTGGATCAGGATCGTCCTTTCTGGCTCTGCGCTGCAGCTAATCTTAGCTCTCTAAGGCACATGACCATTTTCTTTTTACCATAAAGGAATCTCTGGATATACGAGACACGGCTGCGGTGCTGCAATGCGATCGTGTGTGCGCGGCATGTGTGCGTGTGCGTGTGGTTTTCTCATTACAAGGTGTCAAATTGTTTTTTTATTTGCGCATTTAATGAGAGAAATGAACCCCGAGGCTGTGTGTGTGTGTCCGCTACAGAAAAAAAACAAAAAACCCTCCTGAGCCGCGTCTCACGTCGGCTTGTTTTCCCAGCGTTTGTATTGCTGTGTTGCTCGGACTGAACACGACAAGAGTCCGCTGTAATAACTTCAAGGTTTTAATCGGATATTAATTTAGATGTGAGCCATGTTCCTCCAAATGGTGGAGGAAACAAATCATTGGCCCTTTAATAATAATCAATGCCTATTCCCCCACCCAGCACCACCCCTCCATTTTCCCTGTGCATCATCTGGTGAGCTGTTTGTGTGTGTGTATGTGTATATGGTATGGTGTGTGGTGTTTCTAGGTGTACTCTGTGAGCCATGTTTTTTTTCCTGTGGGGGTCTCTTTGGCTGACCCCGTGACCTCTCTTTCTCTGAGGACAGCCAGCTAAGAACCAAGCAACATATCAAAGAGTGGGGGGGCACAGCCAGGCCACTGGGTTTCTGGCAAAATCATCTCAATAAATAAATATCACAAGACACCGCTGGAGGGGAAAGCTTTGATGTGGGGGGGTTGAGCCCCATTCTCTCTTTTCTCTCTCACTCTTTTGCAACCTCAATACAGGCGCTTCTCCTCTGGTGTCTTCTCTCACCGCCAAACCTTCACCGCTTGCTCTGACAAAATGGCTCAACGTTCAGGGGCTTGTAGTTTCTCTCTCTGAGGAGGTGAGAGTTGGAGAACAAGAGTTTTCTTATCAATAGATGCAGGGTGCTGGACTGGTTACGCGTAGCTGGCACCGAAACGTGTTCGAGAAAAGCCTTTATTTTCCTCCACAATGCTGAGACACACAGGTGAAGTTTGCGCTTTGAAAAGAGGTTTCAGTTCTGTTTTAATCATTTCCACAAGGTACAATAAGAAGGGAACTGCTCCGTGAATCATCCTTTTGATGTCTTATGTTACTATCTGAACAATAAAGCATGCTGTGCCCGATTCTCAGGAAATGTGAAGTGATATATAGCTGCACGGTGATTTCATGACAGAATAACCCTTTTCTTCCTTAATATCCACCAAAGCTTTATCTATTCTCTAGTTCTCAGTGGGCCTCTGAAACATTTTATTAGGCCAACTTTCCAATTGGACAAGTTGCCATCACAGGGACAGAGAGACAGCCATTCACACCTACAGCCAATTTAGAGCCACTAATTAACCTAACAAGCATGTTTTTGGACCGTGGGGGGGAAAGAGAACCCATGCAAGCATGTGGAAAACATGCAAAATCCACACAGAAGAGCCCCGGCAGGTTCAAACCAGGACCCAATCTTTCTGTGAGGTGACGGCGCTAACCTCCGTGCCACCCCGGAGCTCCTCGTGTGTCGTATTAAAGCGGCTCAGAACGAGCCAGAGGAAGCATTTCTCTTTAATTTGCACTCTTCTCTTGACGAATACACCTGGTGTCATAAAAACACAACAGCCAGCAATGCAATCGACCATTCTCTGAGCAGTCGCATTACAAATGACTAATAAAAGTTCTGATTTGACGCGTTTTTCCTGCACAGCTCTTAAACCGGCACTCAGTCGTCAGAATTGAGAAACCCGGCTCTCACTTCTTAATCCATTCAAATTAGCTGTGTTCTGTTCTCGCATTTAAAAAGACAGACGAGACTTTTCTCACTGTTTTCACTTCTGAAGAAGATAATAGTTGAATAAAATGCCCTGATCTAAGTGTCCTAAATTTCTTCAAGGGAGTTGCACCACTTTTGCTGACTGTTGCCTCAGTCTGTCACTAGGACACGGAGTGTGTGTTTTTATAGGGTCACCCTTAGGGATGAATCACAATGTCTTATTTTATGGAGGAGTAAATACACACTGGGCAGTATAAACTATTATGTTTCTCCTTTGCAGAATTGCCTCATGCCTGTGTCTCTGCACACACCGAACTCCAGCGCTGAAAACAGCTGACTACTCTAAAACATATGTGGTGCACTCTTCAGCAAAAGATGTGAAAAAGTGTGTAATGTCAAACACGGTCTACAGTACAAAGCTGACAGCAGCAGTGTCAGGTATTTTGTGTGATCTAAAATGAAAATACAGCAGTAAAACAAGTGGTCTTCTGGGGTTCTGGTCAGTTTTTTTCCTTTCTCTTTTTCCTCAGGTTGTATTTCTGCAAGCAACAGTTGTCCTCAACAAAAAAAAAAAAAACTGCATCATCTCGTTCTGAAACTCGCCGCTGCTCGCCCTCGATCCACTTCAAATGTTGCATATCACTTTGAATCAGTTTAATAAATAGCTCAGCTACATTAAGGAGTGGTCGCTCGCTGGGAAGTCATCACCTGAAACATTAATGTGATCATTTGCCACGCATTTGATATACTCTTTCACAGTGAACATTCATATCTCTCTTTGACAGCTTATTTTAAAATGATCAAGTTGGTTTCTGTGATACCTTGGCGAAGTCTTTATCGGCCTTGTGTCACTGGTATTTTCTCATCTAGAGGCACAATGAGTAAAAGACCACATGACAAGACGATAAGATAACAACAAGGTAAAAGTGGGTGGAGGAGGTGTGAGCGGATCGCCTGGAGGGGGGGGGGGGTGTAGGTACATTAAGCTCAGAAATTGGTCAATAATCCCTTCCTCTCACTATTGAGAGGAATGCGGATTTGAGTGCTTGTGTGTGTGCTCTAATACATCGAGCACTATAGGGGTTAAACTGCGTGTCTCTGGGGAGCGTGTTATTGACTGTTGACCAGCCCAAATTAATTTTCAACAAGCCTCTTCAGGGGAACAATGGAGATGGATTACTATTGCAAAGGGAGGGCCCCGTGTGCTGCAGCTTCACTAAGTGGATGGCTGGCCTCTCAATGTGCCTCCACCTCAGCCCAACTTCCAGCGCGCTGCTTTTGTTACGCGTTGTCGCTTGTCAGAGTTTCCGTTGTGATCGTGTCCCATGCACATCCTCTTTAGAGTTTAAAATAAAGGTTTGTTGACAGAAGATCTTCTTTTTCACCCCCAAATTATTTTTCCAATGACGCTGAGTGCAGTCATTATTTCCAAAGTCTGCTGCGCGTATGGATTTAAACGTGCCTGTGTAGTTGATGTGCCTCGTCTGAGGAAGTCAAGCAGCCGAGTTAAACAAGAGGCCTCATTGTTAATTTGAGCATCCTGGCTTATTAATTTGGTTTTGATCTGTCGGAGGCGGCTGGGTGTCATCCCATCGCTTGTTTTCCCTCTCCCACTTTGAATGGTACAAGTGACAAAAGGCCTCCCACACACAGTAGCTGGCGCAGTGTGATCACTGCATGCTGAGACACAGGGAGGTGTCAGCACTAATCTCCTTTAAAATGGCTCTCTTGTCTTACATCCGATGCTCACAGCATATCCTCAGCACTGTAATTGTGTCTACTCGATGAGACTTCCTGTCCCACTTTTACGCCACTTTTGTTTCATACAGTGAGCGCGCGCCACTGAAGTTCTGATGCATTGCACTTGACTGAGGAGTCGAAATTCAGTGGGAATGTTTTTACCTGCTATTCTCAGCCATGTCTTGTGCTTTCTAATCTTCCATCACTAAAAGAGGTAATAAGAAGTAATATGCAGTACAAAAACACAATCTTCTCCCATTGTCAGCCTTGGGATAAAACCAACTTCTTGAGCATATACTGAGGGAAAGCTATTGAGACTGTTGAATTTCACAAGGGTGTAGGAGTGCCTCTTCTCCGGGGCTCATATTCAGGACCTTGCAGGGAGGTTTGGAGCGGGATTTGAGGTTTTATTTTAAGAGTGCTCACATTTTTTCTTTGCAAATAAAAGGGAGAGGGACTGGTGCCACTTTTAACTGATTACAGTGAAGTTTTTTTTGCAGGACCATACACAGGCTTCTTCATGTTTTGCTCACAGTATAATCAGATTTTAATTGCAATTCATTTATTTGCAAGCCACGTTAAATCACGACGCTCCTGCCTTTGCTCGGCACGTTTTGGCTTAACGGAATGACTCTTGAAATTGTAAAATTATGGGTCACGGTTTCTTCTTGGATAGTTGTGCATGGCACCGTCGCCCTCTCGCCGTGACCTTTAACAAACTGCAGCAGATTGTTCGTGTAGACAAAGTGCAAAAGATCTTCTGTCACACAGACAGAAGATCTTCGTTATTAAACAGGTCAGGCTGCATTTAGCTGAATAGCCTCGCATCTCACAGAGACCGAATAAACTGTGGAGGAAAGGTGGATGCAAACCACTCCATTAATTGAAGAGTAACGGAGGGAGATGTAACCACATGGCATTTGGAAAGATGTTTGTTTCTCTGTCATCTTCTGTTCCTTATCCCAAAGCTCGGCTGCCGTGTTACTGTTGTATTCTCTAAGTACGACAAAAGGCCCACGGCTGAGGCAGTTTTCCCAAGGTCACTGCCTGTGATGATGAGGAGCATAGCTGACTCGATACATCTGGACTTCATTACAGGAGACTGGAACATGCACCGCTATCATTCCTGCTCTATCTGCTAAGGGAGATGGAACAGATGCAGATTCCAACTTAGCAGGGGTTGTCTTCCATCTTTCCTCGTGTTTGGGGCTTCGCCTTCCATCTTCCTCTCATTTTCCCTTTTGTTATTCGAATAACTTCATCTTTATCTCTTCGAGTGCCTCTGAAGTGCTGTGTGTTTATGCAAAATCCATGTTTGGCATACTTGTCGAGACTGAAGTGAAGATTGAAGTGCACGTCAGTACTTTAACTTCAAGTCTGCCTTACTTGGATGATTCCCTCCTGTTCTCCCTTTCACTTTGCTGAGAAAGTTTCTTCTTCCTCTCCCATGCCTCGTTGTTGCCCCGGAAAAGTCAGAGCTAAGTCAGAGCTCTCCCTGTCTCGCCCCCAGGACAGAGAGCACCTAGCCACATGCCTTGTAGGCTCGCCAGGAGCTCAGCGCCTCTGAACTGACTGATTGCCACTCAGACAAAAAAAAAAAACAAAAAAAAAAACACCCACACTGTTGCCATTCTGCCATTTGCTGCCACACGCACAAACATGGAGCACATCAAAGGAGCATATTCACTTACCCCCACTCTGCATCCTCATCAAGCCACACACCCCATTCCCCGAATGCACTCCTCCTCCTCCTCCTCCTCCTCCTCCTCCTCCCTCCCTCCCTACCCAGCCTGCCTCTCCCTTTACCCATTGTAAATTTTGCAAATTACATCAAACAGACTAATTTTCATTGTGTATCAGAAGCAGTGCACTGGACCATGCGGCTAAGAGGAAAAATCAATGCAGCCCTAAGTGGGAGATCAAACTCAATATGTAGGTTTGGACTGAGCCATAGTGTCTTTATTACACCAAATAAATCTATTTCTGCTGTGTGTGTGCGTGTGTCTGTGTGTGTATGTATGAGTGCGTCTGTGTGTGAGAAGCCCACATGGGCGCAAAGCTAAGGAGGTTTTGTTTGTTTCCCTGGCTTGACACGTATATAGAATGAAATGTCCTCTCTGCGAGTAAGCAAATTTTTATTCATTCTGAGCCGCCTTAGTTCTTTGCTCACCTCGTCTAAAAGGTGAAGGCTGAGGTGTTTGTGTTGTTTTGTGCCGTGCCTAACGCGGCATATAAGTTACGCTTTTCATGTCTAAATATACGACGCCACACATGACAGCGAACCTCCTCACCTTTGGTCATTATCTGTCTCATAAGCTGACAGCTTGTGAGAATATTGCCTTTATAATCTAGTAATTAAAATTAATGCAAAGACATCTAAAACGGTGTGTGTGTGTGCGCATGCGAGTGCATGGGTGTGTGTGTGTGTGTGTGTGCAACTTTATGCCCGTCCTTGTCACATTCTATCGTTGGTAGCTGTAATTTATTGAAATAGAAAAAGCTGCTTTTCCATGCGAATGACATGAGTAACCACATTTCTGTCTTCATTTGATATGTCATTGCTGGACCTTGTACCATATCAAGAAACAACAGGAATCCATTATTGATATCTAGCAGCTAAAGTTGCATCACCTTGAGAGTTCCAAAGGTGAAAAACAGCATAGCACAACTGGTTTTTATTATTATTATTATTATTTCTTTATTTATTTCTGTTTCCCTCTAGTGAGATGTCACTTCAAAAACAACCCGACCAAGGAATGTTATTATGCTGAGAGAATGTCAGCCAGTTACAATAGGCTGCTTAATGAGGTAGTGTGGCAAACTTTCAGGCAGGCCATAATATGAATTATTTGTCATTGGCTCTGTGTGTGTATGTGTGTGTCTTTGGAAAGGGCCCAGTGTAAAGTGGGATGAAGGCAAGCCTTGATGGAGAGATGTGGCACTAGCCTGGGGGCTCGCTCCACTGTGAGGGTAGTTAGCTTACTGCACACCGCCATCATTAGGGACTAGGGCACTTGTGCTTGGGAAGGTGAAACACAAGCCTACATTCACACAGCAGCAGCACACACGTAACACCTGTAAATACGCTGCGCTTCTTCTCTGCAACTCCGCCTGTCTCACACTTGGTCTGAAGGCATTTCTACTCGAGTCCCCGTATGAAGCCCTTTGTAACAAACACTTAGGCGTGATCAAGCTGTAAGTAAACTTTAAAAGTCCATCGTGATGTTTAAAGGAGGTGCAACCGCTGTATATTTCTGCAGAGTATCAGTCAGGCTTCTTAGTCAATACAAGTGACCTAATGATGACTTTTAAAGAGAGCTGGATTTTAAAACACATGCTCTCAGCAGACCAATAATGGCTGTTCTAATCCAGTATTTCTGATCACTGGAGTTGAGCAGAAACGAGCAGAAAGCACATCTTGAACCTCGCAGAGTTGAAACGACTCGTAATCAAACGGTTTCCCATCTGCTGCAGTCACATCCTATTCTCCTAACATTTGGTAAGCTGTAATCTGCAAAAGTTTAGCACTTTTGCATAATAAATGACTCAGTCCAGTAACTGTTAGAACTGCTATCGCCCTATTTTCAGTCAATTAAATGAACTCCTGGAAATCCGTGGGACACCTTTGACTCGCCGTGTCACGGCGGCTAACAGGTGGCTCGCTGTGGTTTGAGTACGCGTGTTTTAAACAACACTATTATTGTTGTTCTGTTACTCGAAGATGTGAGGATTCTCTAAACAACAGATTGTCCTGATTCGAATGCATATTTTGCATAATGTGCATTCAAATGAGTTTCTTCATTCGGTTCTCTGTTGCTGCCCGACTCTGACCTTTGGCTTTATTTATTAGATGTTGCAGAATTTAATTTTTAAAGGAGGACCACAAGATCACGGGAAATAATTTTTTCTTTTTTTTTTTGCTCTCCCTGTTGCTTATGTCTGTGTACTTGATCGGTGCTTTTATTTTCCCCTTTTCATCAGAACCTATTTGTTGTGCAATACACACATTAACACCTTTATGGATCCAAAATCTTTGTGATTAAATTTGGCCTTGCTGCTGGCACACTATGGGACAGTCCTTTTAGGAAAAGCAGCGTGCACCAAATTGTACCAAATCTTCCCTCGCGCAGTAGCCCCTATTTATTTATTTGATAAAAGAGACTCTTTTATAATGTAAGAAAGAGAAAATCTCTTGAAATACCTTTCATGTGCATCATTTTAGTCTTCAAGGTTACGGGACAGTTGTTAGTGAATAAAGAGTGGGCTGATTCTTGCAAAATAGTTTGGAGGTAGAAGAAGATGTTAAGTGTGTGACTCAGTGTGTGTTAGAATTTATGAAAACAAGGTGGTCTCAGCATCAAAAGATAATGACATATATGTAGAAGTAATTACTCTAAAATTCTAAAATTCGTGCTTTTACATTTTTGGCTCATGCATCCCAGGAGGTCTTTTAATTATTTACTCTTTTTTTTTTCTTTTAGCTACAAAATAAATAAATAAATAAATAATAATGCACAGTGAGGAAAAAAGGCAGAGCTAATATTAAAAAAATACATAGCATTATATTTCATTTAAAAGACGATTTTGCATCTTCTGTCAAGTATTAAAATGCCATTGACGGTGGAGGCTGCACTTTTTTTTTCAAGAATTCACTTTGCATTTCCAAACAGATCTCTTAACTGTAACTGCAGGAGTGAATTAGCCCCCCCCAAAGCCCACTGTTTCACACGCAGTCCGGACCGCAGCTCTTCTTTTATTGCCCTCTTCTTCCTCACCCTCTTCACCCATACTAACTCGTAATAAGTATTGACTTGACCTCGGAATTCTTTACCTCTGTATTTTTTTTCCCCTCTACAATCCTGCAAAAATCAATAGATTTCAGTTCATCCTCATGACTTAAATCTTAGTCCATAAGATATGGTCAAGAACAGTGCACCGGGGCACTGGCTCAGTATTCCAATTCCCAATTACTCAAGTGCTTTTTGAACCTATGAAATCTGATGGCTGTGCAGTGGTCCTCTTCAGGGAGCAGTATACTCAAGTGCACGAACAATGAACGGTTTGTTTCTGCCCCATGAAGGTCACAGCAAGGACCGCAATGCATTGGAATTGGTTTCAATATGTTCTTTTGAACTAACTATGCAATTCAGGCTTTTTTATTTTTTATTTATTTATTTGCTTCTAGAGTGTTTTGAGAACTCCTCTCACAGATAATGGCTCCAAACTAAAGAGCATCTTTGAAATGCACGTCTGCACAGCGAAACTGGAAACTGACCCCCTGTCCCCTGATCTTCAGACTTTGTATTAAACCTAACTGAGATGAAAAATAGATTATCATCAACATCCATTTGCTAATATGAAGCTATATGAAAACCATTTTAATCCCAAGAAAAGAGATTTTAGTTGTTTATGCTATGCTGCAGCCATTTCTGCAACCTTTCAGTTTTGTCCTGCTGCCACGATCAGGGTCACAGGAACACCCCCCCCCCCTTTTTTTTAATAACATCCAAAACAATATGTCTTTGTATCTTGTTTGTTGTAACATAGGGGACGTATTTAATGTTTTGCAGTGTTTTCTGATTTGTATGCTTGCCTGCGGCGATGGCCTTCAACATTGTTCCTCCATGCCACACTCACATCAAAACACTTAATTTCTCTGCTCAGGTATACAAAGCCTCTCCTCCTTCTCAAAATGTAATAGAACCATCACGGACACTTCCATGTTATACGTAGCTCGCTGGTTCAGGGTTCAAGGGTATATACTGCACAAATGCATTAAATGTGCAGACTGCAGACATTCAAAGGGAACAAAGAAAAGTCCTGCATTTCCTTGATCACAGCTGAAAACTCGTTCTTTCCCAGCTCTCCTTTGCCTGGCTTTCAAGTCTGCATGACAGCTTTAATACTTTTGTGTTGTTTGTTTGGCTACTTTGTACATTCGTGCAAACTTGGAATGAATGAGAAATCAGCAGTAAGTTCCTCAGTGTAAAAACAAAACAAAAACATGAGCATATACAGAGAAACTCTTATAAAGTGGTTGTTGATAACTTGAGAATGCCTCATACTGTAAGTGAAGACCAATCCCAGAAAACACTGGATGTACTACAGAAACTTTGTACACAGCGTTCCTCACATGCAACTCCAGTGGAAACAGATGAAATGAAAATTTCTAAAAGTCAAAGAACAAGTTTGAAATGCTGAATGTGTTCGGGGACCACCCTATGTTAATCCACGTTAATGTCGGAATACTTTATTCTCGAGCGCGCGTGCAACCCCGGTACAAGGTACAAGCCCCTTTGTCACCAAGAAAAAGTCTTATTTAAATGGTCTTCCACATGTCACTGAATTCTGCAGCTCCAGAGGTCCCGCTGCTCTCAGCTCATCCTGAACTCTGGCATCTATGTTAGATGGAGGCTTGGGAATGGAGAATTTCCCTGTGGGGAATAAGAGAAGTTTCACCTTATTATTAATTTAGTGCAAGAAGTCCATTTGCATGAGACATGTATGGCTGAGTGTGGTCAGGCAAAGTGTTAGGAATTAGAGCGCAGCAGTTCTTTCCTTTCCTGCCGAGTTCCGGTATAGTCCTGCAGTCCTCTCACACATTTAAACCTGTGCACAAACTGGTCTGCTTTTAACTCTGTTTGATACTTGAAATGAAAACGCGTCATTGGGGATGGAAATGCAGAGAAGGTCGGTGTTAAATGGTATTAGAATGTGAACCTAAATCAGTGTCAGGTGTTCAAATCTGTAGCGTCCATATACTGAGTAATAATAACCTGTTGATAATCTTAGCCTGGGCTTGATGAACTGACTACTTGAAAATATCCTCTTATCGGGCTGAATGCATGACCTTGTACAGATGTGTCATTTTCCCCTTTAGCAGCAGTAGCAGTTATTGTGTCTGAGAAACAATCTGGTCGCTATTAATGCCTGGATATGAGGCACGGCTACCCTGACCTCTCGCTTAACTGATGTGTTGAAATAGTTGCTTGTGCAAAGAGTTCAAGGAAAAATCTTTTTTTTTTTTTTTTTAAATGGCAACAAATAATAATAAAGCTATTTACTGGTAAATACATTGCAGGTAAGGGAGCCACTGCAGGGAGTGTTTATTATTATTATTATTTAATCAGGAAGTCCCATTGAGATCAGATCTCTTTTACAAAGGAGGCCTGGCCAAGGTAGCAGCCATACAAACTCAAAACAAAAATGCTACAAATACAACATGAAATACAAAATCTGCAGCATAATAATGCAATTTGCAAATACCCACAACATAAAACTTCAGTGGCCTCTAAAACAGCCACAGGTCTTCTTCACTGCATTCCTTACTATGCTTTTAAATTCAGCAGTAGATACAGGCATGTTTGAGTTTAGCTCTTTCCACATCAGGAGCGCCGCAGCTGCTGGCTGTCGGTTCTGGGACAGAGAAGCTGGAAGTTTACCTCGAATCACTTTATAGAGAAAAACATACCAACGCCGCTCAATTCCACAAGTGGTCAGTGACGGCCAACCCACCAAATCATTAAGAATGCAATGGTGAGTCGGAGACTTTGCATATGTAATAAAAAGTAGAGATGAATGTTAAACAGAATCAAGACTCTGTCTGATTATGTTAGGTATCGAGGAAAAACAGAACACAGTTGTCCTGTAGGAGGTGGCAGTGTGGTAACATGATTACTTTTAATGTTGTTTTGATTGCGGACACACCTACTGCATCATTTCTCCAGCTCCAGCCATGACTTGTGTTTTCCTTGTTTTCTTAGATCTTTAGTTGATACAACTGTAAGATCGCTTAAGAAATATGAGTTGTTGTTGTTATAGGAGGTGCAGTTCAATTGATCTAAGGGATCAACTCAGATTTTAAAAAGCTGACATTTTCTGGACTATAAATATTTAAAAACACTGTAAAGATCTTCTCCTGGACTCTCGACATATAGATTTCGTTTCGAACTAAGAAAACCGCCGCTGAACGACATCCGCGCCCCGAGCTGCTGGTTTCGGGGAGTTTCAGAATAAAAGCGGAACACAGAAGTGCACATACTAAGTTGCTTTTATTAATACAGAACTGCATGCTACAGAGACTGTACAGCATAAACATTTATTCATTACAAAAAACATGGTTTTAGAACCATTTAAAATAACAGGAAAAAACAAACAAAAATATAAGAGCATAAAATAGAACAGGAACATCACAGCCGTTAAGGAAACATTCAAACTATTTATCATTAGCATCTTAATAAACCAGAGAAGAAATCGACAGATTACAGTCGCGTCATGTCAACTACAATGGCACCGAGTGGATGATTCTCTTGTAGCTTTTTTTTACAGCCTCTTGCAACATCAACATGCCTATTTTTTCTATCTACCTATATGTAGTAGTGTACTTAAAAGTGGCAGTTTGTGTATTTTTTTGTATTTAATAGTTTTTTTATGAACTTCCTAATATACATAATTTGGCCCTTGTGGGTTTATACAGTATGATGTCCGTCTTTTTATTAAGTTTAAATTTTAATATTTGACAATTTGCTACCAAACACATTTGTTATAGCAACATTTATACTACATACATAGCAATCTATGTAACGTCACAGCAAAAAAAAATGGTATCGAAATGAAAAAACAAAACAAAAAAAACAAACAAACAACAACGAAACGAAACGAAACAAAAAAAAAAAAAACAAGATCCCTACAGCCTGGGTGGGGGGGTGGGGGTGGGGGGGCAGAGAAAAATTATCACAAAATTTGGCACGGAAAATCTGTACACGAATCTACAGTCCGAGAGATGTGACTGTGCAATAAAAAAGAAGGGCTTCAGACACTTTTTCCAACTACTGAACACACGGCACCCACTGTCTCGTGTTTCTTTTCTTCTTTTTTGTAAAATGGCTTATAGACGCATTTCTTGAAATGAAGTTGTGCATACTTCGGTTCATGAGATCTACACAGTACACTGAGCGGAAAATCCAGGAAAGATAACAAAAGATTTGCCTTTTTAAAACCTCCGTGTAAAAATGGATCATTCATATAGTTGCTTACCTTAAGAAAAAATATTTGTACAATGTATTCAGAAAGAAAGAAAGAAAGAAAAAAAAAAGTCAAAAAGAGACACATACAAGATACAACAAGCAATCTCTAAAGCAATAAATACTACTGGTCCTAGCGTTGTGACATTTTTGAATTTAATAACCCACGACCCCTCCCACCCGACCTCCCCTCAAGCCCACCCAAACTTGCCTGACTCCGCCCCGAAGGTAAACAACAAAGAAAAAAAGACAACGCAGTGGAAGAATGCATATTTAACACAGTAATCCCCCCCTCCCCGATATTCTGTACATTTAAACAAGAACAAGTAACATCACAATTAAAGTTGTTCCTCAGAGAGGTGTCACCGCTAGCCTCATGCCCTCCTAGAGTTTTGAACAGATGTCAAATGATTGGTTCGCGAGCTCGTATTTAATACAAATAAAGAAGGAGAACCAACTCTTTCAAGAAAAGGGCTCGTTGAATAATCTAGCCTACCTTTTTTATATCCGTCTTTTAAACATTTTGATGTTGAACTAGATAATTTCTGTTTGCACTGTTCAATACTACAAAAAAGACAAAAACAAAATCCATAAAAATTTTGGCAGATTCACAAAGCTATACTACAGCTCATTGTATCATTTCTTTATAATAATTAGATTTGTTTGATAATGACGGGTCAAATATTGACCAATGAACTTTAATAAAACAAAACCTAAAATTCCAAAGCCTTTATGGCACAGAAACGAAGAGAAAAAAGAACTGACGGCAAGTGAAATAGAGCGAAGAGAGGGCCTAGAAAGGTGTTTGTGTGTGTGCAGAGCTAAAAAAAGAGGAGGAGAATAGGATAGACTATTCTATAGACTTGGTCACTAGCGACAGAGGCTGAGGGGCTGTGGAGGGGAGGAGCGAGTGGGAATGACACAGCGATGCCGAGGGCCGGGCCATCGAGGATGCCACAGAGGAGCCCGGCTGCCGCGAGGACGAGACGTCACCGTGCTCCAGAGCTCCATTGTGGGAGGAGGCGGCGGGCGTTTTGCTAGCTGCTGCAGCAGAGTTTTCCAGCTGAACCAAAGATGGCGGTGGAGGCCCAGCCAGGAGGTGCGGGTGGTGGAGTGGCTGGTGGGCCGGTTTCATAGTCAGTGAGAGAGGTTGCATTTGTTCAGTCTGAGGTTTGGACTCTTTTGAGGAGGGGGAAGGAACCACTGAGGAGGGGGAGGATGGGGGGGAGTCTAGTAAGCTTCCGTCCGTAGAGGGAGGACTGGCACAGCTGCCTTCACCTTGGATGTAGCGAATGCACTTTTTTTTTCTCCTAAAGGACAAGGTGAGAGAAAGAGAGCGTCTCTTAGTGTCACATCTTTACACTAAATATCATCTTAGCACTGTTGTTGACTTAAATGCACCTCTCCCTTTTTATTAAAAAAATTATATATATATATATATATATATTACTTGATGGATAACATCTGGAGGTGCATTTAAGTAACTGTGTAAAGGAGAAAGGTGGTAGAAATGACAGTCAATTTGTAATTCATTAGGCAGGACATACACTGAGGAAAGATCACAGGTGAAGCACCTGGACAGGAAGCAGAAAGGGAAATGAAAAGCACACAGAGATGATGACGAGAGGACGGTGAAGAATGAAGGAGATAAGCTGTGGTAATGTTTGCTCTCTGCATGTACACTCTCCTTTTCTTACAGGAAGAGCTGCAGCCTGTTGTCTCCAGCACAACTGCTACTGGACCCATCTCACTCCTCTACTTCTATCAGACTCTACTCTCTCTTCTCCTGAGGGAACAGAGTTTGGATATGAGGCGAAAAAGTCAACAAGATCCAAACTGCCCTGCTCCTGCCCCACAGACACAAGTGTGTGCGCATGAGGGGTCAAGGCACCATGTTTGCATTCCTGCCTGAGGTTGGGACCCTCCCCCTGCCTGCTGCGTCCCGAGGCCAGGCCCGTTGCGCTTGTCGAACCCGGTGAACGAAACACGGGAGGGAGGGGGAATCGGGAGAGTAGGGGATTGTTGCATTTTTCTGTGGTGACTCTGCTGTGAAGGCTGTGCTCAGATTTGGTTAAGGGGGAATCTCTGCCCACCTCATCTTTACCCTGACCCTGGTGGTGACCCCGCTCTCTCTCAGCTCTCTATGTTATCACAAGAATGCCTGAAGGCCACGGAGTATTAGTATTTAAGACTTACAGGAGCTCACAGTGGGTAAAAAATAGACTAAGGACTGAGGCTTTTGGAACATTTTACACTGACTTGATGTTTAATTAGAGCTGTGAAATCAAACCTTTATTCCTGTAACTCTGAGCTACACAAATGCAAACAGAGAGCAGATTACTGAGAATGAAAGGAAGGAGGGACGTCGACAGATTACACATAAAGGCCCACAGTCGCATGCTAGGTGGGAATAGAAGAAAAAAAAAAGGCATGCATGTCTGATGAAGTCAACACAGCGCAAGCACACAACACCAGGACAGCAGAGAAGAGTGAAGATGAGGCTGTTAAGCACATTCTGCACCGATACTGTAGCTTTTGGATGGCGCGGCGCATCGATCGGGCGTAAAGAGGGATCATTTTGCTACTACATACACATCCTGCTCTCGATAACTGTCTGTCAAACTGCAACAAATGAGCTAATATCCATTTTTTAACAGACATATTGATTTATGGTATGTGCCCGTGTATGATATTGATTTCCCTGTCTCGGGGGAAATTATAGCAGATGCATCTTTTAGGAAATGGAGCCCAGAGAGAACTTTTAACCTCTCTGCTCTTAAAATGAGGACTGATTTACTGCACTTTTCAGTCTCCCGATCTCATGATGTGCTGTTATTAGAAATAAAGCCGTGTTTCTCATTACGTCTGTGTCAGCTGTAAAGTGGGAAAAGCGGGCTGACTGGAAACTAACGGGGCGGATTGAGTGGAGATTATGAAAAAAAAAACCCTGAGGAATAAGCTTTCAATATTGTGCCGCAAAATTTGGGGTTCTGTGTTTAAAAACGGTGTAAATGAAACATTAAACAGCGTTAACAGACAATGTGCTGAGATGAAAAGTTGTGTGGAGAAAGAGTGGGGCAAGGTGTGGTGCAAGCCAGACACAAAGAAGGGTATTACTTAGCAGAAACAAATACCTACCATGAAAATATTCCCAATTCAAAGACTGCTTGTGTCAGAACAGAAAGACAACAGGTAGGGACTAAGTAAGGGTTATTGAAGAGGAGTTTGGAGGAAGAAGAGGTGGAGAAGGAGGAGGAAGAGGGCACAGAAAAGAGTGTCACTGAGCAGGCCCTCAGAGAAAGCAGGGCTAAATTTGTAAGCATAACAGTGTTATTCAAAGGGTGCCAATTAGGACATACATGACAGTTAAGATGGGAGGGAATTATCCACTGCCTGGAGAGAAAATGGATTTCAATCACTGCAGTTTCGACAGTCAGAAATGTCTTTCTAAATTGCATCAGGAGCCGAGATCCTTCAGCATGTTCAATGTGTTCAGATCAAATATTTCTAAATAAATAATATTTATTTAGAAATCCATTTTCTGCCGCTGGGCTTGAACTTTCGGTGAGGAGAAAAAATAGCTGTGCGGGAATTTAGAGGAGCAGGAAACTTCTCAGAAAGGAAAAGGAGCTGAGAAGTTTTCCATCTGTTACCACAGTGATGGAAACATGTTTTAGCAAGACATCTGAGCCAGTAATCAAGGAGAAGATGCTCATTGTGGATGTCTTTCCTCCCATTGCTACTACAGGAGTTATACCTGCATGGTTTGCACCATAAACTCAGCTGGTCAAGCCCGAACAAGGCACGACACTTCTTTGGGGTATTTGCATCTGTTAGCCAAAGAGGTAGACACAAACACACACAGAGACAAAAAAAAAAAAAAAGAAAAAAGACAGAAAAAAAAAGAAAATGGACACGTCATTGCACAGACAAAAACATGTAGCCAGGGCTTAGATTTAGGCTGGCAACACTGGGATGTCCTCCATATTGACCAAGCCATCAGGCTCCAGAACCTCCAAGCCCCGACCTGCCAGTTTAGGACTTCTGATTAATCTCAGTAAGGCTTATTATACTGTGCATCCTGCAAATTTGTAACTTAAACACATACACACAGACACCACTCATACAAGCACTCATCCGCAAACCCACTTTTCCCCAAACAGGAGGTAAAAATCAAATAGGGTGAACCCAGAGATAGACCGGCAGGGTGTGGCTGGAGGAAGCTGAGAGGTCATAATAGCCTGGCGGGACGGGGAGGGAGGGAGGGAGGGAAGCGAAGAGAAAGGAAAGGCAGCAGCATAAAAGAGAGGAGGAAGTCCCAGCGTAGAGTGACCCAGCCTTCACCTGGCCCTGGCCAGTGCAAGCACACACCATACACACCTGCACGGGCCACACCAGTTATTCTGTTGGTCGAGCCCAAAGCGCGCTCGACACTTCTTAGGAGCGCTCAGGTCTGATGCCGCAACAAGGAAGGGAAGCCAGCAGAGAGGAGCAATAGAACCAAAACCAAAAAAAAAATAAAAAATAAAAAATAAGGAACAGAAATTAAAAAGAGGAGAGAAATAAGGAGAAAAAACAGTGAATCTATGAAGCTTGGCAGTGGCTCATTTTGCAAGAAATCAAACCCCGCTCCCGAAATCCCCTTAAAGCCATTATCAAGTGTGCCTTTAAAGATAGGAATGAACTCGATTAGTAAGTTTCAAACATAAGTAAAAATCAAAATGCATGCATATTATCAAATCAGGATGTTAACGGTGGAAACTTTCAGTGGCGTAATCTAAATTCTGGAGTTAAAGCTGAAGATAAGACTGATTTGGCTGAGAGGGTATAAACGGAGCAAAACACAGGCTGGATTAATTTACTGTTAGATGTTATCAGCGCACTACGGATTCAAAGAGACGAGGTCAAGGTGGCAGAACTAGGAAGAAGTAGCAGATTGCTAGGACGGCACAGTCGCGAGTTAGCCCTGGCCAGGGGAAGGATTAAAAAGGCTGGAACCTGAAGAGGGAATCTACTCTTTAGACCTGGCATCAAACAGTTGATTATTTTCCATCAGCATTGGCGGTCTGTTGCAGAACAGCTGCCAGTCACTTGCAAGCTCTACCCAGTAATCATGTCATTATCAGAAATAGAGCAGAGTGACAGCAAAACACTGGTGTAGTGTTTGAGTCCAGGCTTTGTCTGAGCAGAGACTTATTCATGAGGGGGTAGGCCAAACTCATGCTGGCCTATAGGAAAGGCACAAGTGCAGCTACTGAAGCTTATAGATTAAGGAGGTTTACCCTGACATTACAGCCTTCAGGTCATACTTCATAATGATATTCTAGCTTTATATATATCATCAGGTCCTTAAGCATACTGCATAGTGATTTCAGCTAAATAGCAAGAGTAAATGAGTGTAAAATGAACTCAATATAAGCTAGCTGGAAGTCAAATAAACAATAGCAACAATTTTGAAGAAAAGAAAGCAGTAAACAAAGCAAAAAGAGCATATTTCAAAATAAAGGATTTAAGCTTAAACTTGCTTTACGGCACATTCATGAATGGATATATATATGCATAAATTTAAAAGGAAGAAAAATAAAACAGTTAGTGATTTAATACTCAAAATGACATTAGCACCTGTAATCGGAGGGAGTGAAAGGCAAGGGTTTGGAAAATATTCTCTGCGTTCTGGAAAAAAAAAAGAACAGATAGAGAGGCCTTCAAGAAGAAATCCGTCACCAAAACGAGCGCAAAATACATGAGAACAAGTCGGCATTGCTCCTTACATCATCAGAATTTAAAAAAAAAAAAAGAATGAAAATCACAGGTTTAGCAAACCTCCTTAATTTTAAGATATAAGTGATTTTGTTTTTCTTGTGTTGGTATAAAAGCATGCATGGAAGCAAGCGAGGGGGGGTAGGCCCAACAAGCACACGCATGCACAGTCGGACGCACGCACGCGCACGCACACACAGTCGTGCAGTCAATCTGCAGGGCACAGGCGAGTATAAAACACGGCCACGCACACAACACTGTCAAAGTTAATGGCTCTCACGATGCTTCGACCTCACATTCTCGTAACACATATCACAATACCAGAAGGCTACGGGCCAGAGGGGGGAGGGGGGTGAGAGGGGAGGTGAGAAGGACTGTGGGGGGTCATGCATATTCAGTTGCTATTAGCTAGGGAGAGTAAGAGAAAACTGGAAAAGGGGAGGCATTGGGGGGGGGGGTGTTTACAAGCAACTCTACTATTTAAATACCGCACTGGGTAGCATAACTATACCAAAAAAGAGAGAGAAAGCCAGGCAAAATAACACACATACACACACAATATAAAAAAAAATTACAAAAAAGAAAAACAACAAAAAAAAAAACTAGCTACACTTTTATCTTGCAAGATGTCACATCTGCCTGACACATGATGGGGCTCTTCTAATATGAGAGATAATTGCAGCTCACTTACCATTGCTCTCTGCTTGCTGCTTTTCCCTTTTTCTCTTCTTCCTTTTCCCCTGTTGGTTAGCCGCCAAAATATAGAAAGAAAAAAATAGACACAGACAGGAACCTTAGTTATTATATTGCAGAATGCCCAAAACATGAAACAGAGAATAGGACTCATCTTCGTGTTTACTTATTTATTCATTCATTCTTTCTCTGCCTTTTTTCTGTCTTTGCCCTCCGGTTTGTAACAGCCACTGCAGGCCAGACCAGTCTTTTTTTTTTTTTTTTTTTGGGCTCTTTTCTTCTTGTTCTCTAATCTTTTGTTTCATTTTCCTCTGTTTTGTGAACATCTAGACGTCTCGACACACTTCTTGTTTGGAAGACGGATTTCTCAAGGCTGCTCGTGGAAGAATGCAATGGTCAGAATGAAGTCAAGATGAGAATCGGGTATTTGTGGGTCACAGCAAACTGTCGAGGCTACAAAGCATTTCGGACTTTAAGCATTCGGCTACTTCAAGTCTCAGCTTTAATTTGAGTAGGTTTACAACGATATAGCAAGAACTGTGCGGAATATACTGTATTTCTTTGGCAGGTCAAAATCAGATGGGTACATTTTTAAAATGCATGTGCACACAGGTAAAAATGGCCAACAATCAAGTACAGTTTTCGTGGATTATAGCCCCCCTTCAATCTGTGTTGTCCTCAGGTCTGAATGAGCACCCTGGTCACATTTTTATGAAGTAAGATTTACTTGCTCAAAAACTTTAAATGTGAGCAAGTATGAGTGTAAAATTGAACTGAAAGGCGCTTACGAGCGTGCACCAGTGCTCTCCAAATCACTCCTTGCAACAATCAAGAACAAAATTTTTTGAATTGCCATAACCTCAGAGGTTTCATCACAACATTCAAACCCCCCTGCTAATTCACAAAGTTTATGGTTTGTAAACACATGCAAAAAGAAACAGGTGGCGTTGCACAACCAAGTTCTGTGGAATAATCGACCTGGCCACTGGCATTTACTGCTGATTTCACTGCTGATGGAAGCAACTGGAGGTATACAAAAGCACTTAGTATGGTGAGATTCGCCAAAATGCCTCAAAAACTGTTCAGAATAATCCTAAACGTACGACCAAAGCAACCCCAGAGACATTCAGAGCGAAGAGGAATGGCCAGGTCAGTAATATAATCTTAATCACACTGGGCTTAATTCCACCTGCTGGACTGGACTAAAAAAGCAAAGAGACGTCACAGCAACCAAGAGGTGAAGGCTGCAGCAGGGAGAGCACTACCAGGGTATGGCCCAGAGACTTCAGGCAGTCACTGACTGCACATGTGAATATAATCTAGTTTTGACTTCATGTATATCTGTAAATTACTTTTGATCCTTTTTGGGGGGGGGGGGGGGGTTCTAAAGAGCTTTCTATACTGATAAACCCACTCAAATTAATACTGAGACTTAGTACTTCCATCCATTATTTATTTCTAACTGGACTGTATTTATCAATAGCATAACAAGGTGGGTTTAAGACCAAAGCATTTTTTGCAGTCTTAGAAATACATGTGAGCAGAATTTGATCTCTGGGGCAAAGTGAGAAAAATAAACATAAAAAGAAACGAACATGTGACCTATTGAAAGAGGGGAAGGAAGAGGCTATTACGACTTGTAAACTTAAAAACTTACATAGTTGTCTCGTGCTGACCAGCCCGGGTACAGCTGCATGTGGAGCTGTCGTTCTTTCCTGGCCAGCTCGTAGTACTTGGCCTGCTCCTCCCGCGATAGGGCGTGCCACTGTAAAATGAAAAACCAGGCACAGAGAAAAGACAGTGGAAGATTTTCACCCTGAACAGAGAAAAAAAATAGAGGAATGTGTGCATGTTGTGTGCTTAAATAGACAATACGGTTCTGTGAATCCCAAAGTTGGTCTTCAGTTACTACTACTCTTTTCTTCCATCCCATCACGCCCTTTACAGCCACGTTGTGACTGAAAGCAGCAGGGCTGAATGTCTTGTGCAAGTAAGCTGTTAGGACTTACCCTCCGCCCCAGGATCTGGTTGATGGCAGCACTTTCCTTGAGCGTGCACTCAGCCACCACTTTGGCCCGCATCTCCTTCATGTAGAGCATGAAGGCATTCAGAGGTTTCTTTATGTGGACCTCCTTCTTTTTCTCTTCTACCTTTTTACCATCTGACTGTTTCCTGTGGTGGGGCAGAGTGCAGTGAGATGAGCACAGTCTATCTCCAAGTGGTCACTAAAGATTGTAATGTGGGAAAAAGTTGTACTCACGAGCTGTCGAGAGAGCTGATGTCGCTGTGTGAGGATTCCTGCTTGACGTTGGGTGTTACGATGGCTGGGTGGGGGATGCCCGTGGTGTGCAAACTGTGGTGAGGGGGCACCATGTGTGGGGGGAACCTAGAGGACAGAAGACTGCGTAAATCGTCAGAATGAACACAGGTGAAATGAGAAAATGGAGCACATGTACACAGCAAGACTTGTCAAAGCACATCATGCATTTTCAGTTTCTTTCACAGAAATAGAATTGACCTTTAGTCACACAGTAAATATAAACATTCATATGAAAATGTCCTAAACATGAAAGCAGAACTTAAAGACATTATTAAAATGTTTACTGAGGTCACAGATCAAGTGAGGCCATCAAAACAAATGTATTTTTGTAATCCCCCTGCTGGTCAATAGAAAGAACACAGGTGTATCAATGCAGTTAGCTCATTGTTTTATCTACTTATTTATGCTATTAGCTAGCAATTTTAATGATAAGTTTAGCTAATGATGTCCAACTTTTACTTTTAGACAGCTACTTTACGTCAAGCATGTTGAGCTGCCAATTTAATTTGCTCATCCATGGCTCGAGGGCTCCTTGAACCCCCTAAATTTACGGTTCAATGCGAGCGCCGTTCACAGCTTTAATCACCGCTGAGAACTTCTCAGATATAAAATAACGTGCCCCACATTGTGCCATCTATAACAAATGGCATCTACAGTAAGTGTGCAGATGGTCTCCAAATAAGATTTTACTGACAATTGCTATTCCCATCTTTCACGTGTAGATAACAAAAGGCGATCAAAGATTTGGGTTTATTGCACCATTTGAGAAAACTGCATTTTGGCAGTTAAACAGATATGAAAATGCCAGATTTGGGAGAGGTAAAGCTTGAAGCGTTATCTCCTATCAGGGAATTCTGCAAACTAGATGAAAATGTTCCATCATACACTCAGGTATTGGGGTCTGTATTTACTTCCTCCCATTCGTTTCTGCCAATTCAGCACTGTCAGCGGCACTGACATTTTTATCTTCATCCCTCTGCGCTCCTATCATGATTTCATCATCTCCAACTGTGCCACGCATCAAGGCCAAAAACTCTTATTTATAAAATCGTTCACACCGGCTAGAACAGCCACGAGACGCCGCTGTTCTGTGTGCGCCGGCGTATGTATGACACTAATTATTTGTGCGAGATTATTTGAACGTGCACGTTCATGTTTACGTTTACAGCGTGGCGCCTCAGCTCCACGTGACCACACACAAATTCAAGAGAAGAGAGGAGGATGATGAAGGAGAAGAAAAAGGAGAAATAATTCTTTTTTTAAAGCAGCTCATTATCCGGCAGTGTCTGGCTGCATGGCTCCGAGCCAGAATATAATGATGAGGATAAACTCGCCAGGAACAACTAGTTTCTGTTGGAGGCCATCTCAGGGGAGTGCCAGTGCTCCCCCTCAAACTCTTTCCCTCTTTTTCTCCTTTCCCCTCTTCTCCCTTCATCACTGACACATTGGTGTTTGTGCCATGTCATCCGATGATGGGGAGCTCGGCAGCAGTGGCTGCATATCGCCCATCATTAAGGCTGCTGCATTTTCTTCACTCACCCCGTTTCCTCTCTCCCTGTTCACCCTCCCTCCTTTTCTCTCTGTGCACTTGTTAAAATTTCCTCTGTTCCAAGATCTATTTTTCTCTACTCTCTTCTTCTTCTCTACTCCTCCCTGTCCCCTCACCACCTCCATGCTCCTTCGTTTCCTCTCTCCGCCCCTCCTCCTGCTGCCACTGCACGGCCCAGGTTATGGTTTAAACATGACGGCCATCCCTTTGAAGCATGGGGGCATCGTCATCATCACCGGGCTCATCAGCAGCAAGCAGCGCCTTGGACCAATTTAGCCAACACAGAGAGGGAGATGCATTGGAGACCTCCACCCATCCACCCACCCCAACCCCGAGGCTCCTACGTCTCAATCTGAAAGGTAAGAATGGTTGGTGGGGGGGTGGGGGGGTCACTGGCGCAGCAAGCCCAGTGTCAGCCAGTGCCATTTAATTGCCAGTGTGAAGCAATAGCCCCCGTGCCTGTTTAATGTATAATGATCCGGCCGGTGCGCTTCTCCCGTTAACCAGGAAAAGAGAGGGAGCGGGATGATGGGGAGAACATATCAAAGGGCAGGCTTAAGCATAAGGGGCAAAGGGGCCTTCACATCCACCCACCTGTCACACATACATTCACATGCACACAGACAATATGGGGGACCTGCACTGGCTCCAACCCTATTATCAAAATAATGTCTTTCATTTGCTCCGCTGACTGTCTCTACCCTCCTTGGCTCTTTTTCCTCCCTTCCTACAAGAATGTATTTTTTAACAGGACCTAGGTGTAAGGTTCTCATTGGGGGGACTACGAGGCACCAGATTCATTCCCTGAATCCTAATTCAGTTTGGGCTAAGGCACGGGGGACTGATATGAAGCAGCGCTCTCCTGCAAAGACCTAACTCCTGACAAGAGTACAAGCCAGGATGTCTTTTCTCTCAGATTCTCTCCAGCCAGCCTGCACTCTACAAATCGTTTGAGCTATCACAGCAGTATGGCCTGATCTTTAAACAAAACCAACAAGCTGAAGGCTGTGATGAAGGGATTCTGCTATGCTGCTGACACAATTAGACAAATTGTTACTAGATTTTGTCAGCTACTAGATTTTTTTTTTTTCATTTTGAAGGGGGGTGATGTACTAAACCCTCCCATTCTCCAGAGAACTCCCAGAGCCCTCCATCTATTCAGTTATACTAATTCAATTAGGGGCCTCATCACAGGGCATTAGCTCTTCCCCATGGCCAGTCCCCCCACACCCCAGCCAGTATATTCAATTAGCTGCACTGGAAATAAGATGATCACAATGTAGAGGCTGTCATTAAGGGACCAAATTAGCAGTCACTTAAAGCCCAAGTTGGCTGGGTACTGTTGCCAGATGCCAATGTCTGGATAGACCCACCATCTGACCCTTTGCACTTGAGATTTGCTGGGGATGGGCTGAGAGAGGCCAAATCTGACTCCAATCCAGAAGCCATTCCCACAAGAAAGTAAAATTGGTGCATGACAGTGTTGAAATATTCAAAAAAAAAAAAAAAATCTAATGCAAGTAAACTGTCTAGGTTAGCTTATAAATAAAGCTGCCCTTTTTTCTCAGGGTTTTGCTTCAAAAAATATCATTCCCTTTTGAAACTGCTCCCTTTCCTTCCTGCATCTACATGATCCATCAATGTCACAGAGGTCTAAACAAGCCGCCCTCAGGAGCTGCTTTTCCAATCAGGCTGTAATTAAACTAAAGCTTGGCTTCATCCCTAGACTCCAAACCAGTGCCGTCCAAAGTCCCCTGCTGCAGGGGCATGTAGAGGGGAGAGGGAGGAGCAGCGGGAGCGGAGCGAGTGGGAGGCTGTTTGTGTTTTTTTTGTGTTGGTGCTTTTTTGACTCATCCAGACCCACAAATCATGGGTTTTTAGGCATCCTAAATTAATCATGGTCACTTCCCACACAATGCGGAAGACATGCGTTCCTCAAGGGAACAATAAGTAGCTAAACGCTGACTGACAAATAGACACACATATGTATAAAAGATGGCAACAAATACACATACCCCCCCGCCCCATGGGTGCACTAAGGTCCACAGCAGCAAATGAACTGAACCGTAATGGGTTGGACCAAAGCACTGGCCAAGTGTCAGACCCCAGCTTATATTACGTAGTCCCCCTTCAAAGTGTTGCTGTTTGTTTATCTGTCTGCCTGCTTAAACTCACAGCAAGGACATGCCCCAGCTCATTTCAGATCAGCCTGACATGCAGCGGGGGTAAATGTTCTTCAGGGGCCTCATTAGAAAATGATAAATATAATTAATATTTGAGCATGCTAGCTGGAGCCCCACACTGGAGAATTGGCCTTTTGAACAGAGATGGGGAGTGCGAGCTCTCCTTAAGGGAGAAGTTTCTGCTCACTCTCTGTGCACATGAGCGTGCGTGTGTGTTGCTTGTGCATTGCCTTCACAGCCAACACAAACACACACTAGTGAAGGTACAAGTAAATGAGGAAGAGTGTGTGTGTGTGTGTTTAGTTCTTAGGGCTTAACTCACCTTGACATGGATGCGTTGACAGTGAGCGCAGTTGGGTAGGGGTGTCTAAAACCCCCTGTTGTGATTGGATAAACAGGTTGACCTTGCCTAGGAAGAGGGAAGGAAAGAAGAAAGACGAAAAGGTAAAGGAACATAGTTGATGGAAGAGGAGAAGCTAAAGCCCTCTGTCTCTCACTTCTCCCCACCGTGGGCCTCTTTATTCTCATTTGATCAGGACAAAAATCTAGGGGATTGCAGAGCGCAGATCAAAGGGAGGAAAACTCTGAACAATTTGAATGCCACAAATCTTGATAGCAATGGCTAATTAAATTTCATAACCCTTCGCTCTGTGTCGACAGAGTGGGGCCCTGTTCCTCCCCAAGCTGGAACTAGGTGTTTTGTTGTGATAATTAAAGACGAAGCGCGGGTCTCTTTAATGGAGCCATCACACTAATTGAGGTCTACACATCCAAAGACAAACAATAATGAATGTAAATTTATACCAAAATAAAGTGCAGCAAATCAAAGGGCGCCATGGCTGCGCTCAAGGCCTCTCTCGGTATTTAGATCGCGGTGAGAAAACATTAAATTAACAGAGCTTAATTTGTAGCCTTTTGTCATATTAACAAGTGCTGACAAGAGTTACCAGGGGAGAGCCCCTATGTGGAATTGTGGGTAAAATACGGGCAATCACAGTTCATTAATCTAATTGAACCATACACAGACATGCAAAATAGTATTTGACACAAAATAGCAAGTTGAGGTTGGCGAGGGCTTAAAGAAGCTCCAGTAGGCTGGTGTGGTTAAGCAGCGAGCGTAGAAGTTAGGGGACCAAGTCGACGTTACAGAGACCGTCGAGGACCAGAGAGAGACAGAGAAAGCTTCTAAAACTGTGCCCATGAATCCATAAATGAAACGCGCGAAAGGTAATATCCACTTTGCTTGTTTACAGTTTTTCCCTTTAATGATTTAGCTTGACGCACACCTTTATGCTTAGCAATCATTACAGCGTGAAGATTTCTCTAGTCTTTCCACGCAACTCACAAGAGAATAAAGATGAAAGAGTAATAAAAAAAGGATTTGCTTACTGTGGTACTAACCATCCTAGCGGATGGGGGATCTGGCCGACAGTGCCAGGTGACAGTGGGTAATAAGGAGATATATCTGGAGGATGTGGAGGCCTTGGAATTCCTGTGGAAGGAAAAAAAAAAAGGATGACAGGAGGAGCGAGGAGGTGGACAGGACGAGACGATGACAGAGAGAGGAGAACCAAATCTTTGTCAGTGCTGAGATCTTTTCTTTGTTCAGTTTCACATATGAACGGGGCAGACATCACAGGAGTGCAGATGGGAGGAAGAGGAGGAGGAAGAGGGCTTGTTGCGTCGAATGTACACAGTGCTAAATCACACTTCCTGATCAAAGGCCTTTGAGGCGGCACGGCGGCACAGTGTGTTGGATGAGGCAGAGGGGAAGAGAGGTGAGGAGAAAACACCAACACGATTCTTGTCACATTTGTCTAGTGAATCAGAAGATTAATGATATAAAATGACTGAGGTTTAGAAGTTAACAAAACATAGTATCATAATTAAAGCTTTCTATGTGATCAAAGAGCTGCCAGTGTGGGGCTAGCAGTTGAATCTGCCTGCTGATTTACACTGGCATTCCTCGCTGTATGGGTATAGATGGGATTACATACATGAATAAACCAAGCAGCTAGAAGTTATTTCTTTTAGTTTAGTCAGTATTTCTGGATTTAAATCGGATGAATGGTTGATTACATCAGTGGCTCTACATTCAGCGCTACCAGAAGTACAACACGATGACAATCGAACCGCAATACTGGGTCATCGGTCTCCATTCGTTCAAGTGATCCTCAGATTTAACATAAAAAATAAAAAAAAAACATGTTTGTTTCCCCCCCACCAACAGTGACAAAGATGTCCAATTTAAGGACAGCTCTTTTTGAGGGCATCGCCGAGCAATCACAGCATCCACGGTGTTGCCTTTACTTTCTCTGGCAGCTGACAGGCGAAGAAGCTGCATCGACAAGCTGCCCTGAATGAATGCCTTGAAAAGGTCTTGTACACAGCCGGGTGTAAAAATAACTTTCTCTCTCATGACAAACTTGAAACAGGGAACACTAGACAAGTGTAAAAGCATGGCAGGGAGGGGTTTGTGTGCAGTAGACCAGGAACTGGGGGACTTTTTTTTGTTGGCTGATGTGCATTTCTTTCACTCGGCGTGCTTGCCCGTGCAGCTGTTCCTTCGGGTATTTTGGCCGGTGGTAACAACGCCAGAGTAAACCCAGATGAATCTTCATAGATTAGAGACTTTGGCTTCTGTTGGTGTTTGTTCCCAATTGATTTAGGTCATCCAGGACTTGAATCTTGAGGAATTTGGGTACTTATGGACACTTTGTCCAAGCGGAAAACTTTTCTTGGAATACCGTTATAACAAAAGCGAGTTCTATTAAAAGAAAAAAAAAAAGCCAGTGGAAAATTATCCCATCGCCACCCAGCGCTCAAGACCTAATATAGCTCATTAATTAATTAAACACTGTGCCCAATTAAGCAGCCCCATTAAGCACTACATTAAACAGCAGCTGGCACATTATTTCCCCTTTGTAAGGGCCATCATAATAAGGGAACATTATTACCTAAAACACTAAGTGAATCCACCAGAGACCTCTGAAAAGCATGAAATTATTCACCACACTGAAAATGCATTAACCTGAAAGGACGGGCTGAATGACAGTTAGCAAAATTAAGTGCTGGGTCAAGATGCTCGTGGAAATGAATGAAATTACCTAAAAAAAAAAAAAGTGAGCTGAATGGATGTAGGAGATGGAATTGTGAGTACAATCTGACTGCAGGATCAACAGGCTGCAACGCAGGCACAGAGAAAGCCTGTACAGGCCTGTGCGAGTCTTTCATACCGAGGAGGAGTTTTGTGTACTTAGTTGAAAACTGTGCGTTTAATGGTCTTTAAAAGTAAAGAGCTCCCGCTGCAGTGGCAGTGTTATTTTGAGTATTGGCAATTAGAGTGGCGGCTGTTTACCGAATTCCACGTTTAACGAGAAGTTTAGGAGCCACTCTGCTTGGTTCTTGTTCCAAAACGTAAGGCCGTTTTTGTTTGTTTTTTTCCCATCAAAACGAAAGCATTTTAGTGAGCATGATAGCTAAATCAATCAGAAGCAGATCAGAGCAGCAGTTTTCAATAAGAAGCACTTGAGCTGACCTTGTCCTACATTAACCATCTTGTAAACAGTGCTAGTCGTGTTTATAGTCATCAAATGAGCAATTAATGGATAAAATAAGCATTTTTTTTTTTAAATTTCATTTGTTTTCACATTACCTGCATTGAAAGTATGACAAGAATACTACATACTGTTCAAAGAGCTGAGGTGCTTTATCAAAGAAGAGAAGCTTCTGTGTTTTTTTACCCCTCGAAACTTGTCCTTAATTTGGTCGGAACATGATTTGGTTTTCAGGGGGTTCATCCTGATACTTTAGGAAAACAAATGCACTTAATTCTAAAGGTGGTTTCAGGAGAAATCAAACAGCGTGTCTCTACTTCGACTACAAGTCTCCACATTGGCAGTTAAACTTGCACGAAAATACTCGGGACTGTACCTGTTTTGGGATCCACGTCTGTCTGTAGGTGAGGTGGGGGGTTCCCCGGTGTGAAGTGTTCATTGCTGTAGGTGATCAGAGGCGTGAGAGGGTGCACATGGTGGGGGTGCTGTACCACTGGAACCTTATTAGACTGAGAGACAGAGAGAGCAAGAAGGAGGATACAGAGAAAGATAGATGGACAGTGATAAAGAAGGGGGGCGGGGGGGGAGAGACAGGATGTTAATATTTGGGATACGAGATGAAGATTGCAGGCGCCTGCCACAGAATTACAACTTGTAAGTTCTCCAGAGAAGAGCTATCAAATTCTGGGTACACTCGAGGCGCCAAACCACCAAACCGCATTGAAAATAGCATGGTTTGTAATTAAAAACACTTCTGTGGTGTCACTCTGGAATTCAGTAACACAATCTAAGAGGCTTGTGGGGTTGCCTGTTCACATTTGAGTCTGATGTGTGATGAGGCACTTTTAACCACGGTTGTAGTGAAGTAATCGATCATCTGTAAACCACAAAATCAAGGCAGCGCGTGCGTGTGTGTGTGTATATCCACAGACATTAGCAGCTCCAGTCAGCTCTCCGCTCAGCCTCCCCTCCATTCTCCCCTTCTCGCCATCTATTCCCCCAGGGCCCGGTTCATGGAGGGTATGGGTGTACAGCAATAAAAGGGTTAGGAGAGAAGAGGTGGGGCTGTAAATCCATTTCTGCATTTTTGCCAAATTAGTTTTAGCTATGTAATCTTCTCTTTGTGCTCCTAAGTGGTGCAGGCCCCCTTTTTTTCAATTACCCAAAGATTACAGTTGAGCTTTAGGGGTGTGCTGCCGTAGGCCCCTGTGTTAACTGGAGCTCAGCCCCTCTCATCAGGCCAAGGCTGGGACAGAGACTAATACACACAGTCCCCAACCACAAGATAACCAGATTAGAGCTCTGTTGTAGATTAGACTGGTGGCAGAGGCTGCTCTCGCCTCTTTACCCACACATCCTTATCCTGCCCTCAGCAGTCAAAGAAGCAGCACTAATCAGGCTTATCATAACATGGATGATATGTTCAGGGGGAGAGGAGTGAGACACCAAGCTGCTTGCATGTGTATGTGTGTGCTCAGTCTGCTCTCTCATAGGCCACACACCCTCATTAGTGACTTTAACCCATGCAAGAAAGAAGGAAAAAAAAAAAGCTCCACAGTGGCACATTTCCAAAAGACTTTGAAAAACATTAATGGGACTAGATGTTGGCGGGGGGGGGGGGGGGGGGAGAAACATGCATAATATACACACCTGCCCCAGAGCCCTGCAGAAGATACTCAGCTGCCCAAGGCTCATTGACAATACAAATGCAAAGCTACGGGCCCAGGGCAAGACAAATGTGAGAAGAGATTAATGCTGCAAACTAATCATCCACCCAGTCTGTTTGAGGCTGAAGTTAATATCACGTCCGTGTGAGAGCCTGATGCACCAACAGCTCATTCAGAGTCCTGTGCTAAATTTTCACCGGGTAGTTAAAGCTGTCTATCTCTATGGTTGGTACAAGCATGACCATCTAGACCTCCATTCTATAATGGCAGTGATGGGGGAGTGGGAAGAGTGTGTGTGTGGGGGGGGGCATTCCCTATTGCCGTGGTCCCAATGAAAGATTAATGAACCCCAGCAGAACTCCAGGGAGGCAGGGAGACTCCTGGGACTCATTCACAGCCCTGAGCTGAAAAGGCTAGGGAGGGGAAAAGGAGAGAGGGTTTGGGGCGGGGGTGTGTGTGTGTGTGTGTGTGTGTTTGTGTGTCAGGGTTGGAGGGGTGCATAGACGGAATGGGATTCGTTAAAAAAGAAACACAAACGAAGACGCTCATTGTTGCGTGGGGAATCCTTATCTGATCTGCACACCCAGAAGAGAGGGATGAAAAAGTGGTGGAAAAACAATCGTGATGGAGGTTGTGCTAGCTGCCAAGTGCAGCTGATGAGTCGGCAGCTGAATGCTAGAAGATGGCCTCTGTCTCCCCCCCTCTCTCCCTCTTTTTGTGTCCCCCCACCACCACCTCATCTCTCACCTCCTAACCTCCTCCTTCACGTCTCCCCGCTCCTCCCTCGGGTAATGATGTGAAAGAATGTTGTCAATTCTTCAACTCTCTGTGCTGAAAAAGCTTTAGTGGCCATTTAAATGAGTTCTTTTGTCCAGGGACCCCAGCCATTGAGAAGACAGTTCAAAATGCCCATCCACTGAGTCCACATTTAGATAGAGGGTGTTAGAGAGGGTGTGTGTGGGACTAAGTGGGAGGGAGAGAGATGGAGAGAACTAGAGGGCAGACGATTTACATCATAGTCACTTGTGGTAGAAGAGTGTCCTCTTTTTTTTTTCTGAAAAGCTCAGAGTGATGCAAATAGCAATAGGCTGAACTGACTGCTGCCTCCAGTCAGCTTAGTCCATTATAGGCAGTGGAAGCATGTGAGGGAGAAATAGGACACTGTAATATAACTCAAGTTTCGGTATTATGTTTGCTGCTGGATTTTATTGCATTTGAAGCAAAGGTAGGCTGTTTAAAGAACTCTTTACAGTTTCTATCCGCTGAGAAGGCTGAGAGCTCAAGAATTAGTCAAACTTGCCCACACAGTGTTATCTACACACTGCTTACATTAGTGAGTCAGCTGATATGGACCTGCTTCCATCAGCTAATACACACACTTGGCATTTTATGTGATCATCATATACACAGTACCATCCACTTCGCCTCCTGCTGACGTCAAGGCAGTACCCGGTGGTCCCTTGCGGAAAAGAGGCCCAGCACCTGCCCTGTGGCCTACAGCGGGACAATACAGGCCCGGGACACGTCTGGCAGGCTGCTGGGTGCTTCAGCCGCGCAGGGCTCGCAGAGCACAGAGAAACAAAAGCAGGCAACGTGGGAGGCTTTACTCTCCCTGCTCCACAAAAGCCAGGGGAAAAGAAAAGAACATTTCCTGGCCCCTACACCCCCGCTGACTCGCATCCTTCCCACCACCTTGTCGTTACAACAAACAAATATAGTGGAAGACAGACGCGCTGCTCTGCGGATATGACGAGCGGATTCTCGAGCTCGAGAAAGAGATTTCGCATTCAAAACACCCTGAAGAAAAATTTAAGGGCACCCTCTTGTGCAAACATCAATGAGCACGTTTACTCTTTCCACATCCAGGACACATATATGGCACCTGCTGCTGAAGAAGGCCAGCGCTGTGAAATCCACACAGCAGACACAAACAGAAGCAGCAGTTGTTGGTTTTGATCGTGTTACTGATATTGCCTTGGCTCTTTTTTATTCTGATCTGTTCCTCTTCTTCCAGATCTGAGGTTAAAATGCTCATAGGGGAGCCTATGTGTTTTAAACAGGTCGTAATATATTGAGTGTGATCATCCTCTTCCTGTAAATTCAATTCATCCCAGTAAGTACATAAATAAAAACTATATCTACTAGCTGGTGACTACCACCAGTGAAAAGGCTTTCAGAAGTGGGCAAATGAAAGAGGTGCTTTAAGTCAGACCTCTGGGAAGGGAGAAGGGGTACAGGATAAATCAGAGGGGGGGAAAGTGACAGCAGGACAGAGTAAGACAAAGGGAGGGGGACAGAGAGGTGGAGGCCGGACAGGAAAAAGCTGTTGGCCTTGCATTTCCGCCTGGTGGCACCTTGCAGGGCCAATTTGAGCCCTAAATGTGAAGGTGGCGACCTTGTGGGCCCAGTGGGTGGCTGGGCAGGGGGCTGGAGCCTCTGTCTCTCTGCTTCATGTCATGATATGATGAGTTGTCACAACAGCTTGCGGGGCGCTAATGAGCTGTGGTGAGGCCGGGGCAGGGAAGGGAGGCCAGGAAGAGAGGGGTGAGCGATGTGGGGATGACAGTGGTGTGATGGATTGGGGTCTTCCAAATTCCAAAGCAAGCAGAAAAAGCTGCCAGAGCACACCGCCTCTCCCAGAACATGCAAGTGACCCAAATCCAAGGCACATGGAGTGACACCACACAGAAAACACACAACAGCAATAGTGGGAAGCTGGTGGGGGGGGGGGAGTGTCACAAGCGTGTGAATGTGAGCGCACGACTTGATATGAAGCAAAACAAAAAGTACAAACGGCGCTGCCACTAATCGAATCATCTGGTATCAATCGATGCTGTCCTGCTGAAATCTGTTTACACACAATTAGTTTTCCTTTGGGAAGCATAGAGTGCCCCCTCCAGGCTACAGATATTAATCTCTAAGCAAACGCCATATCACACCAATGAATGTTCAAACACACACACACACACACTAGTCCTTGTAGCACTCAGTCAAATCAATCCACAGATTCAAGCAGACAATCTAAAGGAATACTTAGAGATTAGCAGCGATGGAATATGAAATGCTCTGACAAATTACAGGCTTATCAAAGCCGTGACCTTCCAGCACAGCATGCTGATTAAAACTCTGCTACATTTCAGAAATAATAATTTTTTTGGTTAATCACAAGAAGAAGAGGGGGAAGAAAAAAAAAACTTCCCACAATATTAAGAACCTGGGGATTGTAGAGGGGGGGGAGGATTTAAAAAGCAGATATGGAGGTGTTGATCAGTTTTCTCTTGCAGAGAAGATGCGTCTCTGAGGGCAAGAGGCTCCCGAGACCACAGTATATTTAAAAGTTAATCTATTCACTTTGCTGCAGTGACATGCTGACTGCTTGATCAGAGCGCTGAACAAAAATATTATGTGGGCCAGAGCCTTTGCTCCCCTTCCTCCTGCTCTCTTCACTAACACTCAAGTCATTCGTCATCATTTATTTTTTTTTTGCTTCCCATCTTTGATAGTCGGCACATCAAATAGAATCGCAGAAAGGACATGTTCTGATATGTCACAGATAAATAAAACTGCGCACAAATAGCTTAAATATGAAGTGGTATTTGGTAGAACTGTTGTATTCTGTGAAGACAAATCATCCTCTTAGACACACGTGTGTTCAAGCTTTTTCCTTTTCAGTGTAAACAGCCTCTTGAACTCCCATACCTGAGTTAAAGGGGCTTCTCTAAGAGGTGATATTGTATGACAGTGTTAAGAGCCAGACTGAACTGTGCCTTTTGAAATGCAATCAGTCCCTAAGAATTTCAGCAGAAAGCCGAGCAATTAGGAATCTGAATTGAATGGCAACATTAACAAAAGAATATGTTAATCTGTGAGGTTACCCCAAGTCTTATTTTACATTTCACAGTTAAGACATTTGATCAAATACTGTTTTATCAAGTAAATAATTCTCCTCTTGAGAGAATCACGTCTATCGCCTTTTTAATTAATTTAAACACATTGTTTATAACATTTATTACATAGGCTTTAAAATTATGCTCATAAGTGTGTGGCACAAAAAATATCTTTGGGACATTAATCTTTGATTTAAGCTCAGACATCCACACACGCACGCGCGCGCACACACACACACACACACACACACACACACACACAAGTTTTCAATTTCAGATTATTTCTAACAGGCTTAAAAATCAAGTGACCACCACTTTCTCAGCCCAAAAAAAAACACTCCCCTCCCTTTCCCTCACCTATCTACAGCCAACCCGCGCCACAACAACAGCCTGTCAAAACAATGCTAAAAGCCTTCAGTGGTAAGAAAAAGCAGAGACAGTGAAGAAGCAGGGGAGCAGTGCTGCGTTACTCACCCAGCTGCTCAGATTGAGATGCCAGCAGCCCACCTGCTGGAGGAGAGAGAGCCCGGGGCCTAGGACTCCTGCCTTGGCTCCCATCTCCTCCGGCCCGGCTGGAGCTCCATCCCGCGGGTACATGACCCCCTCAGTCCCACCCCCACCCCCGTCTCCTCCTCCTCCTTCTTCCACCTGCCCCCCCTCCAGCTCTTCCTTCCTTGTCTATGCCAGGGAGAAGCCCTCTTGCTTTTCTTGGCTGCTCCTTTCCTTCACTTCTTCTCTTCCTCCTTTGTCTGTTTCTGTCTTGACTCCTTCCTCCACTGTGTGCAAGTGTATTGCGGGGCATGTGTGGCGCGTGTGTGCATATGTGTTTATCGTCCCCCCTCGCTTTGCTTTTGGTGTCGCAGCCAGCTGACCATTGTTCCCCCAGGTTTTGACATTAGAGAGTGTGCATCTCTTGACGTGTCTTGAGCAGGCTCAGGGACTGAGGCCTAGTTTCCCCATAAACACACAGTCACCAAGTCCTCCCCACCCACCCACATCTGCCTGCGAAAAAAAAAATCCCCCAAAATCCTTCACTCTAACCACAGAAGCACTTGCTCGTCGCGGCCAGCAGTCTCCTCTTCTTTGTCAGTGAAAGTTTTGATGCCGGTGACAAGAAGTATAAGAAGTGAGAGCCAGAATGTGGACAGAGAGAAGGAAAAATTACTGTGAGCAGTTGTTCAGCACTGCAGTAGTCTTCCCACTAGCTATACTCCAGAAAAAAAAAAAAAATACTCACAAACACACAAACACACACGCATACACACAGACACAGACACGCACACACAAAATCAGTTATTACCCAAATCCCTGCTGTACGTTGGGTCTGTGTATGTGTTTCTTAAGAGTATGTGTGTATGTGTGTGGGCTCTGCTGTGCCTCCAGGATGCCCAGAGACGAACTGGCAGCTTGAAAAGCTTTGGCTACAAGGTAAAGCGAGCAAAGCGAGAGATGGAGACAAAGAGGAGAGAGCAGGAGAGAGAGAGAGAGATAGAAAGTGGAGGAGAAAAAAAAAAAAAAAGGAACAAGACACAACAACATCCACAAAGGGAGGGCAGGCTCAGCAAAGTGTGGCCAACAGTCACTTTATCTGTGTGATGCTGACAGTCCCTTCTTCATGCCCACTTTTCAGGGGAGAAACCGAGGAGAGGGAGAAAAAGTCTTCACTGTGACATGGACGTGACACCTTTCGTTGCAATCCTTTTTTTTTTTGTTTTGTTTTTCTTCCACCCCGTTCTACCTTTTTCTAAACAATACCTCAGAATGGAGAACAATTCTCCTTCCACCCCCCACCCCCCCACCCTGCGCGCCTTCCAACTCAATTCAAGGTTCATGTGAACAAGGCCTCGAGCCCCTCCTCACTGCCCTCTTCTCCCTGTTCT
>JAVDPK010000532.1:520082-534651 GCA_034780415.1 Cichlasoma orientale | reverse complement strand
TTCTCCTCTTCTTTGCAACTACTTCACCTTCAAGACCATTATTCTTCTGAATAATAAAATCAAACAATAAGCTTTGTGTGGTCAAAAAAATAATAATCCCCCCCCCCCCCCAGCAATTCAAAAGATCGTGCCATCCACTGCAGAAATAGACAAGATGCATTAAAAGCGACATCCTTCAAATAAGACTTTTCATTGATTATTTAAAAACTAAAAATTAAATGTTCTTGAATTTTGCAGTGTTGTTTATTCATTTTATTTATTTATTTAGAAGTGGGTGTAGCAATGAAAAAACAAATAATTGAAATACTAAAAAAGAAATTCCATCCTGACATGACTGAGCAAAAAAGGAGAGAAAAGAACAGGAAATATTAAGATATTTTATCAACAGAAAACAAATTTTTGTTGAGGAAAATGTATTTTTCACTTATAATTAAGTAACTACTTAATTATAATATAACAGAATTAGCAGTCCAAATGTGAGGCTTTTAAAAGAGATTTTAAATTTTACATTCTATAATTAATAAGTCTTGCCTTTCTTTAATTGTCTAACCAGCTAAACCTGAATAAGGACCATGAAAAATTAAACATTTATTGAATAAATGATTTCCACTAAAGCACAGCCACATTTAATCTATTTTTAACACGACCTAAATAAGTATATTAATTTAAAAAAAATAATAATAAAGTTTAACCACAGTGAAAACATTTAGGAAATGTAGGAATATCTTTAGAAGTGAGGTCAATGAAATGAAAACATGACTGTGTCTCAGCTGCATTACAGCATTTTAAAAGTTGGCAACAGAAACAACTACAAAGTTTTTTCTTAATACAACAGAGACTTTGTTTTTCTTTTAATACGCTGTCGCTTTCTCCTGCACTCGCTCAGCCTCTCTGCCGCTGTTAGGACCCTGCTTTTCCCTTGGCCTGCAGCAGGCAGTCCTGAGGCCCTTAAAGCCAAAACAAAGCCCTGGGAATGTCCTTTACACAACTTGAACAATAGCGCCGGGGCTCCAGCTTGACAAGTAAAAGAGCTCCGACAAGGCGGTGGCTAATTGCCTGCCCTCCCTCCATTCAGCCGCCCTGCTACACTCCTGCCATCTCCTTTTGTCCCACGTGCACTTTCTTAAGTAAACTGCCAGTTTGCCAGCGAGTGATGGACAGCTCCCAATCATCCAGCCACAATGGCATCAACGCCACAACACAAGAGAGCAGAGGGAGGATAAAAAAAAAAAACTTTTTTACACTCCACTGTCTAAGATGTTCGCACGAGACCCAAAAGTGTGCGAGAAGGAAAAAAGAAGGACGGACAAAAAGTTTTACAAAACAAGGAAATGGAACAACCTATGACCTTACCAGTTCATTGTTTTCTCTGATAAATCAGGACAATCGGAGACAAAATTCTCGAGCTTTCATTCTCTGAGTCCTCCTGTTTTAGCAATTATTATAATAATTACAGTATAATTATGATATAAAATTATATTTGAGTAAAAAATAGAAATCCTTTTAAAGACATAAATCTAAATTAAATATTAACTCTTATTTGTAAAAATATTACCAGAAGAACAGGAAGAGCAGATGTGACCAACGATCAGATTTACTTAAATTAAAATGTTAATAAAATATATATTTTAAAACTGATTTGATAAGAACAATGGCATGCATCAATTAAACGTAAAATAATGGTATTTTTTAGCACACAATAAATACCAATCATATTTAGTTTGATGTGTTAGAATAATGCACCCCTGTCAGGCTGTCAGGACAAAGCAATCAAACAGTGCCTTTCATTATCCAAATTGTCAATCTGTCACTTAGCAACATAAGTGTTATAAATTGCCAAACGGAGCACAGAAAAATATCCACGGGTAGATTCAATCAAAACATAATATTTAAAGTCAAACAAGCACCAGAAAATTAAAGACAGCTGTAATTAAAATGTTGAAAAGTCTTACCATTTAAAAGAGCTGTATTTGAGATGCTGCTCGGTTCCTGGTTAAAACAAGCATGCTGGCACTCATGGTAGTGCACAGACTCCAAGCAGACTCCCACCACCATGTCAGCCACTAATCCACTGGGGGGCAGCACCTCATCTACGGCAGCCCCTCGCTAAAGCCCGATGGGTTAAGCCGATAAGACGGCGGCCGGAGGACCGGGCGAGAGCCAAGGTATGCTGGAGCGACTTAGGACGGCAGCCCTTCGGGTCCCAGAGCGGGGAAGGACCGCGAGCAAGCAGCCAGAGCTGGCTGTTCACTCTCAGCCACCTCATTCATTCAAACGCACACTCAGGCTGCGCTGCTCTTCTCCGCGTCTGTCCGGGACTCCCTCTTTACCCCTTGCCCATCTTCATATCCCCCCTAATAAGCTCTTTTGTGTCCATCTCTCTTTCTTTGATAAGTTGAAAGAACAACAAAAAGAGGGAGAGAAAGAAAGGCTTTCATTCAGCGGCTTGGCAGACATAAAGGTAGTGGAGTGCCGTCTATAGGAGTTGCCCTAACTTGGCTAAACTCAAGCAGCGGGGTGTCTCTCGTCATGTCATTAATCCCCAAAACTAGCCACGCTCCATTCACCGCTAGTCACACTAAATTAAATGCAAAATCAAAAACACAAACGCTGGGCAGAAGAAGTGTCAGAAAAAAGGCTAGAGAAAGCATTCCGATCCAGGGCAAAGGGTGTGTGGTGTTGCAGCCACGTTGCCCCCAAGTCCTGCCCGTCGGTAGCCCCAATTTTTGATGTAGGAAGCCCCGGGAAAAGAAAAAAAAAAAAAAGCCACACAAAAGACAAAAAACAGACATTTATCACCAAAAGAGCCTGTCACTGTAGTGCAGCTTTTGCACCTCCAACTCTCCTGCCTGAACTCTCTTAAGACAACTGAGGGGGGAAAAGGAGCCCCAACTCCAAAGTCAAACCTGCCAGACAACAAGGCAACAACAGCAGTTAAAACAATACCAAAAATACAAATAAATGGATACAAGCTGCGGATGGTTTTCAGGAGAGCTGGCAATAGAAAATTCAACCTGGCCAACTGGTGGCTTGAAGAGAGGAAGCCCACTCTTAAAGCCGTGATCCGACCATCCGCTATACCACCGCTGTGAGCCTTTTAACCACAGCAGAAAAAAATTACTATTGATCTTCAAATGGCGATAATTGAAAAGATCAAAAAGATTAAACAAACAAAAAAAAAAATCGAGAATGTGCTGACTTACCATGTTGTGCTCCTTTTTTGTTGTAAGATTTTGTTTAAATAAAAAAAAATATTTGCTCAAAGATGCAGCATTGGAGGTGTCAGATTTTTGTAGCCGTCTCTTGATCGTATTACTTCCACAGCCCTGGTTTCCAATGCGTCTGAACTTTTTCCCTTTCTCTTTTATTTTGTTTGTGGTACCTAGCCTTTTTTTCCCCCTGCTTAAGACTTTAAAAGCCTTCAGCTCAGTAAAGCAGCACAAATTATCTTGCCACCTTGCTCAGCTCTGATGCTTTGGCCGCTAACTTTGGAAGGCCCTTTACTACTGCATCAAAATTAGCATTGTCAAAGCAGTTAATGAATATTAATATTGTATTTGTCATTGGAGCTGGCCCATTGCTGAACTCCAAGTCATCCATCAGGGACAAGATTAAGCACACAATTATTTCTGACTGACAGGGACCAAATCTGGAAGATTTTTTTTTTTCCCCTCCAACAATTTAAAGAAAAAGACACAACATCATCTTAAGGTACCTCCCATGAGACGAGACAAGATTAATACACTTTTAATGAAGCAAGATTTCATGGTGCACGAACAGCAGGAACCTCGAGAAAAAAGGGAGAGGAATATAGAAATATTTTGACTCAATTTCTACAATCTTTTAAGCACTGGATTTATAAATTACAACTAATTTTGATGACAGGAGACAAAATTTTAACTCAAAGATTTTTTTTTTTTAATGAAAAACACATTTATTCTCTCAGTTATTTTTTCATACATAAAAGCTGGATTTCACCTCCTTTTTTTTTTTCTTCTAATCATAGACAAAAAACATAAGATGCACACGCGCTGCCGCGTGAACATCGCTGGAGCTAAATTTAACATGAAACAATAATTAAAACCTGGGACCTCCAGCTCTCTCAGCAGAGCCCGACGGATCACCGACCGCTGAGGACCACACAGGCAGCCTGCATCAGCACCACCCGCTGCACCGTTTCAGCTCCATCCAGGAGCTTTCTCCCCTGCTCCGCCACCCGCTTTCCACGGAAACAGCTTCGCACCAGCAACTATGGCTCTCTCAAACACGGCTCTCGGCACAATTTTCCAAACCTTCGTCAAATGTGTGACAATTTTTATTATCGTCTGAGTAATAATGGCAGTTAAATTTCTCTACTGAAAATCCTCATCGGAATTGTTTAGTAAATTTAAAGCTCTCGCTGAAATATTTACCTCAACAAAATCACTGCTACCAGCACCTGTCTAGAAAAATTAGGCAGATGACATATCTTCTTCACTCCTCTGTACCCAAAGTACCTTTTGCATGATTTTAAAAGCCAAACACTTTTCTTAGATATTATAAATTCTGAGCAACACCGTGCCAGCATTTGCCAGCAGCATCCTTCGCTTCTCCACAATTATCTGATTACTTTTCTCTGTTCAGTGATTCCAGTCGGGGGAACGGCCGAATTATTACCGGAGTCCAATTAAAACTTGTTTTCTGTTAACTTTCTGTTGTCTGACGAACACACCATAAAATAAAGCGAAAATCACTGACACAGTCGCACAAAAAAAGGAAGAAAAAAAAATGGCAGATGTGGGGCACTAATGCCAGCAAGCCCACTGAATTGGTGTGAGTGTAGGGGTCAAGCTGCGGGCTCACCTTGGAGCGCCGAGCCCCTGCCGACCACCCTGCCGGCCACCTAATACCATTAGTAACCCTTAGATGAACATACTAAATTGGCCTTTTGTTCTCCAGGAGCCGATCCGGCCTCACCAACTCGCTGGTATCGCGGCACCGAATACAGATGGTGCTGGTTTTCTCTGAAATGAATAGCACGCCTAAGAAAGCGCCGCTTTATCCTGAACCGTCCGTTCCCTAAAAGCCGTCGGCGTCACTTTATTTATTTATTTTTTAATTACGCCACTTTTAAAACTTGAGAAATCATTTTGTAATATTTTTTTTTTTTACCAGTTTACTTACCTAAATGATAAAATGTTACCTAAATGTGTACTGTACACTTAATTTTGTATTAAAATGTGAAACTTTAATTTTGAAAGATCTTTTCAATGTTTGATTTCAGCAGTCAAAAATGATAAATGCGATAAAATTAGGGAGTTTTAAAAAAAAAACTGTAAATTGTATTTGTGTTTAAATAATTATCTCAATTAAAAACATGACGCTAATATTTCACATCTACAATAGCTCACCCTGATAAATCATTTTTTTATGAAAAGATAAGAAACACAGATGTAAAACATACACCTCTTTAAATTCAAATAACTGCAGGGGAATGATTAAAATGAAAAATGAAAATTCCAATAAAAAAAAAACAATCTTTTAATTGTTGTGACACGGGCACAGGCGCTGATTAAGTGTTCACACAAGGCTGTCTATGAAAACAGGCACCAAACGCCGCGAATTAATTCAAGTTGAGAGCCTAAAACAGGTCCAATCTAGGTGAGGAGGAGAGAAGGGAAGAGAGAGACGAAAGTGAGCGGAGCAGCCAGCTCTGTGGCCCAGCGTGATCACATCAGCGCTAGTATCAAATTAACTCTCTGACTTTGAAATTTATTGATCTGCTATTAAGACACTAGTGAACTTGATGAAGTGAGTGCTGTAGGTGACTCTGGGACTTCAAAGTCTTGCACCAGCCACATAAAACAAGCCACTTTGATCCCCGCTCCGCTCCTCGGATCTGGAGAGGGGGCTTCAGAGGAACCCCCAATTCTACTCTCCTCTCTTCTCCCACTCATCCCGGGCCCGGGCTGCGGCTCTCTCTTTCCCTTTCCACATCTGTTGATGCCCCGAGAACCGGCAAAGCACCGCTGGCACACAGCGTTCAATCGCACCAATCGAGAACACAGTAGTGCACAGTGCTGCAGACAGATCTCTTTTCTGATTCACCGAGAAATAATAAAGCAATGCAAACGCGTGCGCGCGCGCGCACACACACACCAAGAAATGCAATATGATGTCAAAACAACAACTAGAATAAGGCGGCCATCTAAGCGCAATGGCATTAAAATTCAGTGTCAATAAGAAGGGGATTCTTTGTGCCAAATACGGCATGTAATAAGGTCGGCGATGAGAGAGACAATGCAGAGTGGAAGATAGCAGTACTATTGTGTGGTGAATACATCCCCCTCTTTGCTTAAGGCAAGTCTTCCCACTACATTAAATATTGTGTGCTGCCAATCACACCTGCCTTTTTTTCATTTTGTGCCACTGGGTGGAGGTAGTAGTTAATGTTTTCAACATGCACTCTTATCACTACAATATACTGAAGCAGACACAAAACCACAGCCGGCCCACAGAACACCTCTCCTCTCCAACAACTAAAAAACATTACAGGACAAATTTAAGAAATAAATACACAAGAAAGCAACAAGCAAAATAAAATGATTTTTTTTCTCATCATTTTGAAACAAAACAGCCTGCAGAAATTAGAAACAAAATCTCAGGTCTGCCCTCCGCTGAGCTGCTAACTTAGCGGGACTGAGTAAAATAAATATTAACGGCTAAATTAATCATCGGCAGGACAGTGTTTGCACTCAGGCTCCAGTGCTCAAAGGCAGAGTGTGTATGTGCGTTTGGGTGCGAGTGTGTCTGCACTTGGAGTGCCGGGGCTAAGCTGCGTCTGTTTAATTAAGAGGGGTAAAACAGATGACAAATGCGAGACAGTTAAACATTTAATGTGTGCTTATCTCCCCCCTCATTTATTTAGTTGGGAGAGATTCAGAGTGGGTGGCGTTTAAGAGTGATGTGCCGGCGAAACGCTGGTGGAATCAGAACGCAGTCCCGTGCGCCGCGAGAAGTCAGCGAGCAACGCGCAGCCATTTCCTGACAATTGTTTTGACGTTTTGCAACTTAATTCTGTTTGATGGGAAAGAAAGGGATTAGGTAATAAATCAAATAAGCACAAATATGGATTCTGCTACACAGCTGTTTCTGAAAAGCAAAAAAAAAAAAAAAAGGACTTTCAATGTAAATGACAGCGTCACTTTATTATGGATAAAGTATTTTTGGCATCAGTGCCTAAATTGTCAACACAAACCATGCAATTAAAAAATGTGACTGTATCAAAGGCCTAGTTTCTCCTTCATTTCACCTGACAAAGATTTAATTTTTTTTTCCCCCCCCTGGTTGATCCCCATTGTGTATCTCACACTGATGCACATTGCCTAGAGTCAATGTCAAATCCCAGCTCCAAAAGTCCCGCAAAAAATACAGAACGAACAGTGCCCGCGGCGCACACATTCCTTTTACTCAACCCACTTGCAATATCTCACCCAAAGTTATCGTTTCCACTGTGACAATGTTAAACTGGAAAACAAAAACTATTATTTCTATATATAATATACACTATCTATACTGTGTGTGTATTTATATAATATATAGTGTCTGTTTATCACAGTATGGAAAAAGGGAAAGAAAGAGAAAGAGATAAAAATGGGTAGAAGGGATGGGGGGAGAGAATGGAAAGCTAAAAAAGCAAAAAAAAAAAAAAAGAGAGAGAGAGAAAGAAAAAGAAGAAAAGGAGGAGGAGGTGGAGGAGAAAAAAAGCACTGTGCCAAAAGCATATATAAGAGAAACCTTCACCAATTAGTGGGGAGAAACGGGAGAGGGAGCTGCCGCGGCGTCGGCACTCAAAGAGCCAGGCCTCGCGGCGAAGCTGTCATGTCGGCAGGATTGATCAACAGGCCTGCTATTTCTAATGGCATGTTGTCATGAAGCTGCAGCCATGGGGAGCCACCTGCCTCAGTCCTCGCACAGCACTCCGTGTGTATGTGTGTGCGAGTGTGTGTATGCATGCATGTGTGTTTATGTGCATGAAAGATGGGTTTGGGGGTATTTCAGCAGCCATGCCTATTCTGTGCCCATATATCTTTTACTAACAATTTGAAAACAGCCTGGAATCCTCCTCCCACTCTCTGGCAGTCTACCTTGCCTACCCCTGAAGGTGGAAGAAATGTGCCATCTCGGATCTTTCTTTATTCTCACACACCGCAAAGCCAAGCTGAGGTAAAACCCAACACAATGGAAGACAATAATAATAATAATAATAATAATAATAATAATAATAATAATAATAATAATAATAATAATAATAATAGCTTAGTCTTTTTGATCTCCAACAAATGTGTCCAACAAATCTATTCCTCAGTTGTACTGTATGAAACACGACGCTAACAGTAAAGCTATCCAGTTTTTGATTAAAGCTCGTTTCCGTTTCATGAAAAAAACAACAATCTAAGAATAGGCAGACAACGGACACTCGTCTGTAAAATGCTGACCCAGAAAACGCACAATCAAAAACGAGAAAATGACTTTGTTGAAAAACGTCACGCTATCCCCGTTTTTCAGTAACATGGCAACAAAAACTGCTTCGGCGGCCAAACAAGCCCGGACTCGCTAACAATAAAAAAGTCAAATAAAAGTTACAGAACTTGAGAGTTCAAGGTAGCGCGGGCTACTTGGAGTGCATGTCACGTACAGTTAACCTTTTTATCGGGCATGCCTGTGGTCTCATCAGTCGATGAAATTCTTTGCCCGCGGCGGTGGCTTAGCCGAGGGACATGGACCAATAGAAAAATATTTCATTGTGTTAGCATTTCAAATGGCGAGTGGAGGGTGGAGAGGAGGGCATTTGGAGGGGCGGTGGGGGAAGTAGCTCGAACCGATCGTTGCCAGCGGAATTAATTGCCTATTCTGAGAATAATGTCCCTTAACCACGATTCTCGGAGGGCCGAACGCTAGCAGAGGCCACTTTTTTTTTTTTTTTTTTTTTGTTTGGTATCTTCAAAAAGACGAGCGCTTAGGGGTACTGGCCGTATTAGGGGTTTAGCTCAGTCCCCTTCAGGCTGGGAAAAATAATCAGAAGCACTGAACCAGACTCAACTAATCCGTACTCCAATTAAAAACGGCGAACCCATTACACCGAACATTAGCGTGGATCGACAAATAAATACCTTAAAATTAGTGATAGATTAATTAAACTTTGCCAAATTCTGACAAATATTTGGAGTATTAGAGGAAATTCACTTTAAGAGGGTAAACACGAGAAATAAGCCTTCTCCGTTTGGCTTTCAGCCAGTACTCGATAAATGGCTCAAGATGGCGCGACCCCAGTGGTGCTTCTATCCTTTTATTTAAGGGGATTTAAGTTCAGGCTCGGCTACACATTGGCCAAGCATATGCAATGACCCTAACTGATATTGGTGCATCTTTTAGCCACATCTTAATCTAACCTTTATAAAGCTGTGCGGCTTTTCAGACTCAAAACAGCATTAAGAACTAGCATTGTTTGGTGCGAGGAAAGAAGCAGCCCTGGGAGACGACTCCACAGAAAAGCTGGGGCAGGAGCCCTCTGGAAAAACAGCTGCTTATGCACTCCAATCAGTAGGAAAACAAAACCGAAACCCAACTGCTACGAAGGGAGGGAAAGAAAACATTTTTTTTTTGATGGATGGGGCATCCCAAATGCTACCTCCCTCTATATCGACCTCTACGGGCCCATTCGCGCTCGGTGTCAATTTCATCCCTCGGCAGATGGACGGGCGAATTCGCAGCAGTCCCCATTACACGCCTCTCCTTCGCTCATTGTGAATTCAGTCAACGAAGTCAATCTTATTAACTTCCGCGCCGGTTCACTCATGACATTTTCTTCAATTTTCTCGCCAACATCAAAAACATCAATTAGCAGCTCGAAAATGGGAAGGAGCGAATGACAGAGTCCGATAACGCAGCCTTATTTGAAGCCGAGGGTAAATCTATTCTCCAGTTTTGAATGTGTTCATTACAATTGCGTTTTCAAAGAAGACCTCCAAATAGCAAAGAAATTAAATTTATCTCCTAGAAATGTCCAGAAATTGTTTTTTTCTCCTCTCTTTCTTTTTTTTTTTTTAATCCTGTGTCTATCTCTCAGCCTCAGTGGGTGACACAAAGCATTGTGGTGCCACATTTTCTTTTTCTCATTAGAACAGATCACAACTCCCACAGAAGTTGAAACCCTATACTGTAACCTCTAGAGTAACCCGTAGAAATTACTTTAAAAGGAGTCCAACATTTCTTTAGGAAGAAAAGAAGGCGATAAAGTAGCCTGCCCGTGACCTACGGTTTCAACAAAAATACTAGACGATAAATGCGGTACCTATTTTTTTTTTTTACCCTACAAGGGGAGCTATTATCAGATTAAAGAAATAAAACGCGTTACGGCAAAAATATTGCGTCTTTTCTTTTGTGTTTATCAGTTCTCAAAATCAATCTTCACACGAGCATTTATCATTTAATGTACACTGCACCGTTTAAAAAAGTACTATTACGTTTTGTTTGTCCTGCAGCAATATTGTCACAAGAATATTCTGCTAATCAGTTATATTCCCCTATGCAAATAATAAATAGATAAATAAATATTTGTAAAAATATTTTGTATATATCCGGGATATAAAACGATTGGAAGACCATTTTAAAGTATATCTTTTTCTATAAAAATTGGCATTTACTAATAATAAAAAAGAATTTATAAAAAAAAAAGAATAGTGTAAAATACATTTGTAATAAAATAATAATAATTATGTAAGTTACAGTAGCATTTTTTTCTAATCTACATTTTTAAAATAGACTTACATTTATTATGGAGCAAAGATTGCTCTTTTCAATTTAAAAAAACAAAAACAAAAACAAACAAAAAATTAAATAACCATTTTATCCACAGCCTCATTGATCATTTCCTGCTACTCCACAGCACAGTTACATCAAAATGTGAAATACAAACCTACACATTAATGAAGAAGCTCTCTCATGGCTCAACTCCTCTGCCTCCCATCACTGATGAACGTGTAACTCAATAAACCTCGGCCGGTAACCTTTAAGTAAAAGGCTATTTTTTGCCGATATCCAAACATTGTCAGACGGCTTCCTCATGCTTGAGTTACATCTCCGAGGGGGTGAACAAAAGCAACTTTAGTGGCTGTGGAAAGACACTCGTAATGCAAGGGGGGGAGCGGGCCGGTCGCTTACGGAGACGTGCGTATCACGTTCCTCCGGCCCATTGATTTCTGATCTTTTGACATTATTTAGTAGCTTTTTATTTTCTTGCCCGTCTTTTATTCCATGTCATAAAAGACATAAATGTCCAAACAAGTGATGTTGGGAATATCTACTATCTGTCAAAAGAGCAGGCTTTTCCCGGCATTAAAGCGACCGAATGCTCTGACGCAGTGCCGAGAATCGGCGGGATGAAAATATCACTCTTTGTAATGGAGGCTAATCAGATTTCGGATGCCGTTTGCCTTCTAGCTAAAAGGAGATGGAAACGCTCGGAGCAACAGGGCTGTAACCAATACACTTAGAGTTCATCGCAATCCCGACCTCAACACGAAAGGCCTGCATTTGTTTTCTCGCACTTAAACTGGTATGTATGGCCAAGTGAAATGGGTGACAAAATTTTCATTTATTCCAAACGCCATTTTTTATCTTAATTTCTGTTCTAAATAGACCCGGCTGACGAGACAAAGCCGGCACGCTAAATGCAGAGAAAGACGAGGAGATGCATCTGTAATACGGCTGTCGGCTGAATGTTGAACACACAGTAGTGATCAGTTCCATTAAGCAGGGATTTGATCATCTCCCCCGTGCGCTTTCACAGCCCGGCTTCAGATTAGATCACTGTGAAAATGGTCAAATGGTGTGTTTATCTCTCTGTAATTATTTTGATGCAGATGACAGAGATTGGTTGTTTGCATGTGGTTAGATGAGTGTGCACAGTGTGAGCCAAGGCATGCACACACTCGCAGACAGGCACGCGAGCGAGCGTGGAAAGAGCTGAATGGGCCCTCTCAATGCCATTAACCCATTAGATAATTTCAACAAAGGCCTGAGAATAATGTTTTATGTGCAGGGGGAAAAAATGTTGGAGCACTGCGCACATTCAATTACTGTGTCATAATCCCTAAGTTGTGGCTAATATTAATGTTCTTGCTGGGCAACACAAATGGACTTTCAATGAGATTGAAAGCGAAAACCTCAGACAACAATGGAGTGCGTTGAGCTAAGCTTAGACGCGTAACCGCTGTGCTAAAAACACTATCTTACCTTAGTGAAAAATATTTAGTTGTCCCTCTACTGATTAAAAAAAATCAAAGCAGACTATGTGCTTTCATAGAATACATCTTCCAGAAAAACAGCTGGTAAATGTGCAATATTGTTGGTCAGTAATGACGTTATATCTAAAGTTAAAGTTGCTGCAGAACAGCTCTTTTGGCACTAACATAATTGAGGCACTACTGATTTTCATTGTGTGAAGAGGACGTTTTTGTCCTTCCAGCCTCTGCTGCACTCAGGATGCCCCTCTACCTCGCGGTGACCTTCAGTGAAACAGTCTTAATCCTGAAGGGTAATTTTAAGATCTATTGCACACTTCCAGAGCTGATAATTATATTCCGATTTTTATGAGATCATGCGCGTTAGCTTTCTGCTCGCCCTATAATCACCTCTATTTTCACTTCACTCAAGTTAGGCTGTGTCACTAGATTACTGGCCCTTCGTATCTACCTTTCCAATTACTTTTAAGAGTTTTGGATGGACAAATTTGTGCTTTCATGTCCCGTGTTAGCAGATGAGTTGCTGCTTCTGGCCATGAAAGGAGAGTTTTTAATGAGCTGAGGTAAGGTTAATTGGTTCACTAAGATCCTCTGAGTCATGTGCCTCTATATGAAATGAAGTCCATTTCCTGGAGTTTCCCCCGGACGTGTTTAATAACAAACACTTCAGCCCAATTTTCATTTTCCAGAGAGAGGGGGAAATATAGTGAAGCGTGGTGAAGGTGGGGAGGGGAGGCTGGTTGTTTTTACTTGTGTTACTTGCCTATACTATCAACGCCATCTGTGTTTATGTTTCTGCTGAGACCAGTTGTGTAACTTTATGAATGCAATTACTGCTGTGTGTTTCACAGATACCTAAAAGCTAAGTACCAGCAAAATATTATTCTGTGGCTTTTCTTTTCTTTTCGTTTTTTTTTTTGTTTTTTTTTAGATTCTGAAATCTTACGAAGTTGCACACAGTGTTTATTCACTGCGGTCGCATGTCGCATAGACCACAATTGGTTTTGCTTGGGTTTCTGTTAGGATAATAATAGTGTGTAAGAAGAGCAAAATTAAGTTCTCTTTCATCAATCCTCTAAGCTCATTGTGCATTTATCTGAAAGGTAATTTCCCTATTATCATTAACGCAACATTTAAGGATGCACTGCATGCTTGCATATCTCAATATTTGCAACCATAAACTGTATGAGGAACTGTAAACAGTTTCAAAGTCTGGCATTCAGACTTAACCGTGGTTCAGAAAGAAATTGAACCTTTTGCGTCAGTCAGGGTTGCATCAATGCGAGTGTTTAAAACAAAGACTTTGGGCAACGTTTGGCAGAATCCAGTACTGATGTTTTCTGATGAGTTTATTGGGTTTTTCTTGTTATTTATTCCTTCATTTGTGTCAGAGGAAACACTATCTTTATGTATTTAGCCAGCATATAATTGATAAGACACAAAAGTATGCTATTGGTAAATATAATGCTACTTGGCAGTCAACGATTCCAATATCAGCCTTTGGCCCGTATGCATCTCTGGCATGTATACATCAACCAAGATGCCTTCAACGTGCGCAGCAGCTTCAATTTCTTTAAATTCTTTCACTCTAGTATGCAGCCTAGCTCCAATCATGATTGCTCCCATATGTGCTTGTTCATTACGGGACAATGAAACTGCACGAAGCTTCTGCAATTGTTATAACTTCTCAAACCATAAGGGCAAATTTGCAGCCGCCCGCCTTCACTTCAGGGAACTGCTGCACACACATCACACCGATTCACTAATCTTCCGCAAATGACTGGGCCTTTCACTTGCTATTAGGAACTACATGATCTGAATCTGCCCAGACTAAAAGACCTTGTAATCAACCCTGGTGTAAATGTGTTAAGTTCAGTGTCTCGTTGAGGGGGGTTCAATGGTCCTGACAGTGTAATTACGGGTTGCCGCCACAACGCAGCGGCCAGCACACTCAGCGCTAATTCAATCCATCTTCATTTCCAAGAGCAACGCCCCTACCATTGATGGATAGTTATCATTAGAGAGTGACAAAGCACTGAAACAACTGAGGCGTGAGCTGCAAAGTGTGTGTGTCCGTGTGCGTTTGTGTGTACACCGGCACTGGATGATGTGTCCTCTCAGATGCACACTGCTGCCCCAGACAGCAGGATTATATATTACAACAGGAATGAATACAGAGAGATGGGATGGTGAAGAACTTTGGGTCAGGGAGCAGGGTTGCATCCTTCACACACACACACACACACACACACACACACACACACACACACACACACACACACACC
>JAVDPK010000532.1:487171-519982 GCA_034780415.1 Cichlasoma orientale | reverse complement strand
ACACACACACACACACACACACACACACACACACACACACACACACACACACACACACACACACACAAATAAATACACAGAATACCCACACAGAGTATGTGTACGTGTTCACATACACACACAAACAGTTTGGCTCACTGTGACCCCGACACACAGAGAGGCTATGGCTCAACTCACCAGCCTTTTATAGCATGCTGCTCACACACACACACACACACACACACACACACACACACACACACACACACACACACACACACACCACACACACTCATACAGGTCTGGGCACCGTCTATAGCCAAACACTAAACCACAGGGTGTGATTGAGGCAGACTGGCCTGCTCCTCTATATTTTCAGTCTATATATTCAGTCCACCCTGGGCTGTATATCTTAATTATGTGCTCTACCTCTTTTCCTAAAAGAAGCGGTGATGGAGTCTGCCAGTCAGGCACTGGAGCAGCAGCAGGCCACTGAAATGAGGCCCTTCCAGTCTTTATGGGGCCTCCAGCTCAGCCACTGCATCATTACATGACTTTTAAGCTCTGGACAAAAACACAGTGGATGCCTTGTTCCCCGTGTCTTTCCTGGCATAACGCTGCATAATAGAAACGATCCTGTTTATGGCATTTTTCGTCTCAAGCTGCACGCCTTCAAAACAAACTGGAACTCCGAAACTTTTCGGGAAGACTAACAGGCTCTGAAAGGCTGTAATGAGTAAATAGCTCAAAGGGTAGAAGGGGAAAAAAATAGCCAGAAGGATTTTAGTGCTGTGCTGTGCTCACTGATTTATCTTTTCTTTCCTCGCGGATTGCAGCTTTAGGGTCGCCGCCACCTCACACACACACACACAGGTTAGGCTTTGCCGTTTCAATGACTCAATCGTATTTGGAGCTCTCCATCGATTGTGGTCAGTGACCCATCAAAGGCCCATGTGGGGAGCGCCTGCTCCACCTCTCTGAATCAGACCACATTCAGAAAGGAAATCAGTATCATGGCCGCCCCTGTCCATTAACCAGGAGGTGGTGCTACTGGGATGTAGAGCACTACTTCATCTTTTTGCTTACATAGCTGAAAGGCAGACAGGGATTTGTTTGGTAGGGGTTTTCATAATAGTGGGGATTTAAAAGGCTTTTCTGGCACCTGGAGTTGGAGACACTTCCTCAAAGACACAGACGTACTCTGTTTTACTGTCGATGCCGATTTAGCGGCAGAGAGCGCTGAGAGGTTCAGAGTCAGGTGATGCTGCATACTTGAATGCATAAGATTCTCAGACTTGTGATCTCTTGTTCAGTTGGCTCACTGAGAGGAATGAATGGCTTGCTGCATTGCTCCAAACTCACACACACGTACGCCCACGCAATTAAATCTGATGCTTAGTCATGCACATTGCTAATGTGCCATTAAGCGCTCACATATGCTGTGCATTTATGCGGCGAGCTTTGGCGATTGGTACGCGTACACGGAGGCACGAGCTCAGCGGCCAACGTGCAGCCTAGGACTGGCTGGCCTGCTTGCAGACCCTGCAGTTTGTTTAGCAACACTCCTTTTGACGACGCCCGAAGGGTGCAATTAAGCCCAATTAGAGCCTGTCGGTTTTATTAAGAGGCACAGACTGGCCAGGCTCGGGGGCAGTGAGGGGTAGAGGGGGGAGGAGGAGGATGAGGAGGAGGACAAGGAGAGGGAGGAGGAGAGTCTGCAGCACCAAGCTATTGCTGCTCTTGAGAAACTAGGCAAGCACTACTGAGAGGAAACTGGTGTAAATATACTGCATGCCAACTAAACAGGACAGCTGTGGCAGTTATGAGTAACCCATGTTGGACTTAAAAAAAAAAAAAAAAAGAATGGCCAAGCACCCAGTCAAGTCTGCTTCTGCAGGTAACCTCTGTGTTCTCTGTTCAAATGCATAGAGATTACCTTTATGATGGCACATAAACGCTGCTTAGAAGTGCAATTTTATGATCAGAGAACCTGCAAGGATCAATGGATGACAAAACCAACTCATCTATAAATACTCACTGGCTACAGTGAATGCAGACATGTGTGGATGCAGATGTCACAAAGCATTTTCGGAAGGGGGTTAGAGGGTGGTGGCAGTGTAGTTATGCGATTCTGCCCTGATACATTAGTGTGGTAGTGAAAAGAGCAATACAGCTGGCTTGGAACAAAAACTGCAGCATCGCTTTCATCAGCAAATCAAAAAAAAAAGAAGAAAAAAGAAAAAAAGAAGAACGCAAATGAATGTATCATTTTCCCCCCTCACAATTCCTTTTCCGTCGACCCCTCGACAGAGATGTTTACAGATAGCTATCATTCCCCCTCTTTTTCACATTTGTGCTTGGACATGTTTCAAAAGACCGGGCCTTTTCATCTCCCTTCTCGCTGTGAGGAAATTTGCTCCTTAATGGCTTTCAAAACAGGAAGCGCAGACAATAAAAAAAAAAGGGAGAAGTGAGAAGAACGCTCCGCTCCCCAGTCCCCCCTTCAGTCGACGCATCCTTTGCGGAGCTGAGTGCTGCGGCGCACTGCTGCTGTGCCAAGGTGCCAACTGTGCCAGTCACACTGACCTCCATCTGCAGGCAACTTGATACCATCTCTTCAACCGCCGCGTACTCCCACTGAATGGGTTTGCTCAGTCACAGTGAAGTCTGAATGGCATTCAAGGCTCAGGCTTGGAATTGTGTTTCAAGTTTGTGTGCTATTGTATTATTTGTTCACAGCGGCTGTGTAAAAAAAAAAAAAAAAAAAAAAAAAAATCCTTTATCACTAAACTGAATACTAAAACGGTTGTACTGGAGGAATGCACACAGGAATACATTACCGCCAATGTGCAAATCATACCACTATCAGGCAAATTAGAGCTGATTTTTTTTTTTACAAGTCTTTATCAATGACCCTCAGTAGAGTAAGGCTGAACTGCTACGGACCGGCTCAAATTACTTCTTAAAGATGGTCTCTTGCCAAGTGCTAGCCTTACTATTTTTAATAGTATATGTAGGTGTCTGTTTACTCATGTTGTATTCATAATTCCGCCTCCTGCAGGGCATCCGTGTCCACTGAGTGCCCTTGAACATGCCATGAGTAGTCTTTCTGCGCCTCAACTAAAAAGAAACCTGAAAGACAGCTACACACGCTTCCGCACAGTTGGATAAAACAAACCTTAACCACACAACTCAACCTCACCAAAGAACTGGCTTTTTTTCAAAAGATGTTCAGAAGAGTGTTTTTTTTTTTTTTTCTCTACTCGTCTTTGCTTTTTCTCTCCCTGGGAAAAACAAATGCATCATTTTTCAGTTAAAAAAAAAAAAAAAAAAGAATCTTTACTCCCTCCTCTCCCTCCCATTGTGCCATTTCCGTGTATGGAAGTGTTCCCTCTCATTGATTTTCTCCCAGCCAAGGCCCTACCCAACACAAGCTGTTTCCTTGCTGGTGTCATCTCCTTGTGCCTTTCTCCTTTTAACTGTGCTTTACTCTTGGCATAATATACAACTGCCAAACTGGTGATAGGGAGGGAAGAGCAATGGGAGGAAAAGCCGATAAATGCACTCAAAAGTTTTGGCTATTGATTTCTTTTTGATGCAGATAGGGAATAAAGAAAACTGTTCAAAGCTACAGAGAGGCCTTTTTTTTTGATCACCACTACAGTCGAGCCAGTTGGTAATGTTGTTGGTAGTAAGGCATTGTGTGTGCAATGTTTGCTTTGTTGTGCATTGTGTTACAGTTCAGCCAGGAGGCTTATTAAATGTAGAGGCCAGCGTGCACTGTTATCAATGCCTGCATCACTGATGGATGCAATCATAGAGAAAAGGTTCTAATTCCAAGGGAGAATGTAAAAGTAAGCAGACAAATCTCAGAAAAAAGCAAACAAAAAAAAAACACCAAAACACTGTAGCTTTGTGGGAAAACACAAAGAGTATCTAAGCTTACAGCAAGCCAAAGAAAAGAGGGCTGAAATGTCCAATATAGTGAACGGAGGAATGGTCGAGAAAAAGAGCGGCGGGAATATTCATGACATCCATCTACTTAAGACAGGATACCTCAATCAAAGGTAGCGCGGGGACATGTGCAAAGATCCAGATATGGAGGGCAAAGCTAGCAGGAATATTTTCCAGCAGCAGCTTCTGCTCCCCTACTCAGCCAGCCCTCTGTGATGTGTGCCTGTGTCCACTGGGGGCTACAATTAGTCCATCAAACTCATTCAAGCCGGGAATCCACACCGCCTCTCCAATACCCCTTTCTGATTCTCCAAAGCCTGGGCTCCTCCAAAGAGACAGGCAACTTGTAAGACTAGGGGAGGTAGCCTTTGATGTGCCAGGTTTTGCAGAGGCCTCCCTTTTTGCTCATATCAAGGCTGAGGAGATATAACAATTAAAATGGCGGGATAGGCAGGTTGACATCGCAGTATGTGCTTGCACAGGCGTGCGCCCGCCTTGTGCACCTGGGACACTGGCCTTTGCGATCAGAGGGTGCACCTCAGCACTAGAAGTGCTGGAGGAATGAGAAGTCACATGCAAGTTCAGATATGTTTTTTTTTTTTTACTTGAATGCCAATGCTATAAATCTGTTTTGTGGCTTCTCCTGGCTTCTGATTGGCTGGCATCATTTCTGTCTGTGTCTGTCAGTTAGGAGTTTTTTTTACCCCTGTGGCAACATTTCATGACCTTTTTTGGCCTTGTATTTGTTTTAGGCAGCTAAAGCTAATTAAGAATTCTCATTATTCATTAAATTTTTAAAGTAATTTATAAGGCAAAAATGCCCCCCATGTTGTTGTTGTTGTTGGCTTTTTCTTTTCATCTTCAATGTAAGAATCTGCAGCCTTTCTGTTCTGCATTAATTAAAATCGAGTAACTTTTGGGTAAACAGGCAACAACAGGCAATCTGCAGGTGCCACCCTTGGCTACGGGAAGTTCTGCCGGAGATTTTTCGAGATAAAATATGGAAATTTTAAAAAACTCTTCAAATCTGTTCTCATTTCGAAACAATCTATGCAAATATGTGGGCTTTGATTTTAAGTCAACTCTTTCAAAATCGCCCCAGCTCATCATCTGTGTGTCAAAAGATTGAATGTGTCCAGACCCCAAACTGAACAAACTCGGAGCCTGTGGTTCAGGCCAGCTGCTGCGTTACGTTGTGTAAGACACAGCCTCACTTCTGTCTTTGCTCCAGTGGGGCTCGGTGGCAGACAGCCAGGTAATTACACAGCACTGACTACCAGCCCGAAGAGAAAGGCCCACTACCGTACACACATACACAAAAACACTTATTTGCATGCCCAAAGTATACAGCTCACACAACCCCACCTGCACACACACACATAATCTTTCTTGCATTCTCTCTCTCCTCCTCCTCTCTCTCTCTCACGCGCGCAAGCACACACACATGCACACAGGCCCTGCCAAATACAAAGACTACATTATGTCAAGGAGGATTACAATGACTCCAACCTGACCCGGCTCTGCAGCCGCTCTACCTCTGGCGTGAGTCTCCCTGAATTTACTGTTTGGGGTAAAAGACTGTCCACAGTTTAAACAGGTGTACACTTGTGCAGATGCAAGGCTCAAACATGTGGTCTGCATTAGCTGCCGCGGTGAAGCCAAAGCTGGAACAGGAGTCGAGCCCAGCTTGTCACTTGGGGTTGGTGATCTATTCACTTTCCATGAATTCGGGAAGTGGACACTTCCTCAAATTCCAAAATAAATGAATAAATGAGTCACTAGCAACAGATGCTTATTTAATCTCCGGCATAATCCAGAATTGTGAGTAGACCGCTTTAATTATTTCTGAATTGTTGCAATTGAAGTCATGCGCGGAAATAATGGGTTTAGTGCTACTCAAGTAAAGAAATAACAACACAATTAACCACACTGAAAGCATTTATCTGTTTTATTCAACTGCTTTAATCCTCGCGGTTGAACCCGAAGGTGCGCAGAGATCGCAGCGTGACGTCACAGTTTCGCAAAGCTGTGTAACCAGCTTAAGACATCCAAAAACAACGGTGCATAACGGAGTCACGAGCAACTCTGCAACAGTCTGAAGAATGAAAACCACTTGAAAAAGCAGATATTTTTAATCATCATCAGGGCCGCAACTGCACTAATCCCGGCTGGCTTACCACTTCCTTTGAGTTCTATACTTCAAAAATAAAAACATTAAGACTAAAGTGATATTTCATTGCGGTAACATGTTTGTTTTCATTATGGTACGTTTCAAAAACTTCACATGTAGCTGTGAAGTCACTGAATCTATGGCTGGGGTGCAGCAACAACATGGGTTAGCCATTTCAATCTGACAAAAGCACAAAAAAACCAAGGAGTGAGTTGGCATAAAGGCAAGTAAATTGCACCAGCAAAACAAAAGGGAAGTCATGCTTCAAGGAAGCAGGAGGTATTCTCTCTCCCTTGTTGGTTATTCCACACTTTTTTTCCTAAAGAAAGAATCTTGTTTAAAAAAAAAAAAAAAAAGGCATGGATTCCACTGAATGCCAGTGAGAATCAAGCAAGCTATTCATGCTGCCAGTTGATTTAGGCACGCCTCGCTACACACCAATCAGCCCAGCCCCGGCCTCGCCAGCCACTCACTTGTCTGCCATTCCAACACAAGATGGAGACAGTGCCAAAAGTTCCAATTAAAATATCCATTTGTGATGTCTGTGCAGAAAAAAAAGAAAAAGAAAAAAAAAAACAAAAAAAAAACAAGGACCGGGCTTTTTCGATAGCGTAGGAGAAAATACAACAAAAGCTGCCAAAATTCTGTGGACAAGCCACATACTTAAGAGTTTTCTGTCTACACAAACTAAATAAGTATGAAGAGTGTGTATGTAGGCAGAATGTGTGTGCGGGGGAGAAAGAGAGACAGACTGAGCGTGTGCGTGCATGGGAGTACGAGCTTCTTGTTATGGAGGAACAGAGCATGTTGCAGATAAGAGGGCGATGCTGTTCAAAGAAAAAGGCAGGCCGGTAAAGTGCGCGCCGATTCGACATCATCGCCTTACTGTCCCTTAATGAGCCTGGAGAGGAAGTCTGGTGTCCACAGAATCGGCTCCTGTCTCGCTCCAATCACGCTGCTGGGCTTTTTATTCAAATCTCACACACAACTGTCACGCAGCCAGTCTGGCCGCGCTGTTTATCTTACTCCAGGAGGATGTTAACAAGACAAATGAATGAATAAATACACAAATAATGCGTTTAGGTAATGTTAATAATGTATGAATTGGAAGCTGCTTTTTGACAGTAGCGCTGCACTAAGGATTCTTCCCAACTTTGGTGACAAGCTTGTTTATTCTTTTCCCAGCATGCATTTCTCTGCATCTTTCGAAGGCAGCGTCTAGCCAGTGCTGGGCGTCTATAGCACATCTTGCTGATGAGAAAAAGTGGTCTGACACATTAGTTTAGACTTCTCTCCCATGAAAAGCAGCCAATACTGTGAGTATTGAGCCATCTCTCGCTTCATCCAAAACCTCTAGGATGATGATCCTCCTTAATCTCCCACAATGCAGCTCTCCTTTTCACCCCATCAACATTCCCTCCTGCTATTACTTGACTGATTTCACTGACGTTTTTAACGGGCCGTTCAATTAGAGCAGACGTTTCGGAAAGGCCGGATAAATAAATACAAAAGCGTGCGCACACCTGCATAGGTATGCAAAAGCAGCCCTATCGCTGCGTCACCTGCCTCAAAGAAGTGTCCCAAACTTCGAGGACTATTAGAAAAAACATAAACAAAACAAACAAAAAGAAAAACAGGAGCAGAGGGGTGAAAAAAATGCTCAAAGAAAGTGACTGAGTAGGAAAATAAGCATCACATCAAATTCCCTCCCCGGGCCGAGACAAAAGCAAGGCCTGGTACTCAGACACTGTCGACTACACACACTTGGAAGACGGAGGGGAAAAAAATAACAACACGCACATCAAAACCAGAGCCAAACAAATCCAAGAAAAGTTCAGATAGGTCTTCATTGGAACCGCAGAGAGGAACAAATCAAATAAATTGGGGGGTTAGTCTCGTTCGGGCTGCCCCGACAAACCAGAAAACACAGTTTAGAATATACGAGGAAGGTGACGGAGGACGATGCTAAATGACTCAGAAAGCAGATACCCCGTGTTTACCCCTGAAAACTCCAAAAGAAAAGCCTCCTCTCCTGTTATAACGCGGGTGGGAACAGAAAACTGAATTCAAGGCAGCTTAAGTGCTCTCTGGAATCACTCAGCATTCCACCGTCTCCGACACATACACATTCACGGAGGCGAAATTTGACTGCGACAGTGTATTCATCCATAACTGTAAATTGTTCTTTGGGGAATTTGGCGGGGCTTCATACACCCCCTCCCCTCCCCTCCACGCCCCCCCCCCTCCCTTCCCCTTTCCATCTTTCCCCACTATAGTCCCTGTATCCTTGGCCTTTCCAAAAAGCTGTCTCCATCACTCTCAATCACAAGCTGCTTGCTCATATGTAAAGAACAGACAGTTGCCAAAGCAATTGTGGGATCACTCCGTACTAAATCATTATAAAACCAGAAATATCTGCGAGGCCACATAGTGATCCAGAGTTTATAAAGAAGGAGGCAACAATAACTCACTGGCTATGTCCTTGAAACACCTTCTGTAGTTGGATTATTGATTGCTTTCTGATTAGTGTTTGCATTTATTAAATCTTTGAAGTACATGTGGCTTGTCTCAGATGCCTTATTTCTCTCTCTCTCTCTCTCTGCCCATATCCCACAAATAACGTGCAGCAGCGTTGCTAATAAAGGGTTTAAATATTTGGGGTGAAAAACTGTCAAAACTCGCAAAGTTTGTAAAATTTACTTTAAGACTTGATTAGAAAATTAAATCTCAGCCATCTAAGACAATAAAAAACACCTACAACTGCTTTTGCTATTGTGAGATCAATAAAAAAGGGACCTATTATCATTTCTAAATTTCATTTTCCAATGTCATATTTTTAAGTGTAGGCTCTGCTACAGCTACTTTGCATGATTAAGACTTTGTACTGCCTTGGTCCAGCCCCCCCACCCCCCCAGCTCCTCCACAGTTTTAACAAACCAGAGCTGGGTGCCTGAGATGACCACATCAGGAATATCTGCGCTCACTGACATCAGATAAGAATGTAAAAAAAAAAGCGTGTCTAAAACCGAGCCTTTAGAGCAGTCTGAAACACATACACTGGCTTAAGTATGAGAGAAAATAAGGAAAAAGATAATAGGTCCAGTTAAATCACATATATATATTGTGAACTCAAGTCCTTGATATTAAACAGTAACCTATACTAAACGCCATGCCTTTGCTGACTAAAGGATCAGACAAACAGCTGCTCCTCAACTTTGCTACCTGCCCCTGTTGCAGTCTGGTTGTTGTTGTAAACTGACAGTTTCCTACATAAAGAAAAAGCCTGACTTCTCTTTGTTGTGGCTCAAAAAAAAAGGCATGCTCCTCTGAAAAGTGAATTTTTCTCAACTACAGAAGGCTGTCATTTTGAAAGAAGCAGAATACTGCAAACACACCTACACTAGTTATATATATGTGTGTGTGTATGTATATATTCACCCCCCCCCCTCTTTTTAAACTAAATAAATGGCAGTGATACCTGCAAAACAACATGCATGCTACAAAGAATTTGTGCGTGTGCATGTCCTAACAATCGAGAGCCAAAAAACACTCTAAATTCTGCAGCCCACCCCTGGGATATATTTGCTAAATCTCTTCACCCCCTTCACAAAAGTTCACTTCCAAACTTCCTGGAAAAAAAGGAGCAGAATTTTCTGAGGAAAAACAAAGAGGGTTAGTGAGAGTAATAACGGCACTGAGTAATAACATTTTGTTTAATCCCACACAGTTCTGCCCCGTACCAGAGTGAGAACATGCAAGCCGGGGTGGGGGGGAGGGGACGGCGAAAACAAATTACCACTCCTGCAGATGGACCTGTGTTAGCAGCGCATGACAGCAGAATTAAGTGTCAGGAGTTTGTCTGCAACAGAAACGCCACAAACTGCTAAAAAGTTGCCTTGAGCCACCGCTACCCTCCCACTGCCTGTTCTCTAGAAGCGGCACCCTCCTCTTTGTGGCCCAGCTCAAACCTTAGGCCTGTCCTTACTACTGCTGGGGAAAAAATGAGGTCAAGGATCGCCTTACTCGGGCCGGCCTCCCTATGGTTACCCCCCCCCCCCCCCCCACACACACACACACACTTAAAACCTCATTCCACCACTGTGGCCAAATCGGCCTCGTCCAACTCTCCCGCCACCCCCACCGAGTTTCGTTTCTTCCCTCCCCTCTTCTTCGCTCCCACCCATCCTGCGCACTCAACCCGGTGCTAATTGGTAAATCTGTTGAACCATGCCATCCCTAACAATGAGACACCTGGAGCTCTGTCAAAACAAGTTTCCCTGTGAAACGGCCTCCAGTGTTAATACAGTAGCGTACCGAACCGCTGAGTCTGTTGTCACTCACGAGGCTGACCACAGAAATGCAACCAAGGATCGTCCTATCTGGGGATATTTCTCAAACGCGAGCATGCCCGACTGCCAGCCTGTGAGGAGCGGTTCATCATAAATTAAGATTATTCATTAATATTACTACTGAACCTTGATCCTGTTTCTTTGTGCAAATAAACTGTGACTCGTCGTCATATGTTAGGGGTTTCGAGCTACTCCTTGAAAGTCTAAAAGTCAGCGATCAAGGTTGAATGGGGTCAAACTTCTGTACGCAAACACATAAAAGTTATAACATAACCTGACTGCCTACCACCTAAATCCCAAGTCACACCTTAGACACAAGGACACTGCGCACACACAGGTGTAGACAAAGATTTGTTTGTAAGACACAAGCATACACACGGAGAAAGACAGACAGGCACACCCAACAGCGATCCTTACAAACCTTGTCAAACAAGTTCTAGCAAAGGCAAGCAGGAGGAAGGTGGCGGCGGTGGTGGGGTAATCACGTAGACATCGGCAGAGGAATGTTAACCATCATATTAACAGCTGATTTCCCTTCGGCCTGTTTTTAAGGGGCTATGTTTGGGGGGTCCCCCCCCCCGCCCCTTCTAACAACAAAGGCTGCGCAGGGTGTGCAAAATCAACAAGCAATTGATTAGTCAAACAATACAAGTAAGCAATCCAGAGAGCCACGGATGTCTCAGAGGAGATTAAGACGTCTCTGAAGGGCTTCGTAATGCCAGCCTCTTTCTGACTTCCCAATGCCCGACTGAAGGAAATCAAAAGGCTTACTGATGTCCTCAGAATGTCAGCACTGCAGCAGAAACAGCACTAACTTTACCTTTAGGCTCCACTTTTTTTTTCTTAAACGGGTTTGGACCCAAATGCTGCACAGACAGTGGCAGAGCCAAGGGTGGCCGGGGTGCCCACTGCCCCCACTGACTAAAGTTTAGCCAACACACGCAAGCAATAGTGAAGCTGGTTAAGGGGTTTTGCACATACTTACAGAACTAATCTTATAATAAGCACCTGAAACAATAAATTTAAAAAATTGTAGCCTTTCCAGATTTCTTTGACATCCCAATTTAAGTGCACAAAGACATCTAAACAGAAAGTCACCCATTAAAACCAACATACATACACATTTTTGTGACTCCTTTTATAAAGTGTTATTAAAAAAAAGAAAGATCCAGAAAGTAAAAATAGTTAGACATACACAGACATTTTCAAAGCCAAATAAAGCTGAACATAAAAAAATACAATCCAAGAAGATAAATAGATGTAAGAGAACAAAGTCTGAGATCCCTCCTATACCATCCCTGGATGAAGGCATTTTAGACATTAAAAAGCACATTAGCATTAGAGCAGCAGCACTGAATTAGCGCAATGAGCAGCAAAGCATAATTATCATCATCATCACCAGGATTTCATTGTTCATTCATTTTTGTTTGTTTTAAATCATCAGTTATCAGCTGTTAATTTGTGTGTGGAATCAACCAAAAAAAAAGAAAAAAAAGAAAGAAAAATCCAAGAAGATATTTTTGGAATTCAAAGGTCTCTCACCAAATGAAATTGGTGAAGGCTCAGATCTGACTGTCCAGGGAATTCCCAGCAGAAGGGCCCCTGAAAGGCAAAGATGGACGTTCCCAAGTCACACAATTATATCAGCTCTCCATCTCTCGTCTATTCTTTCTCTCACTCGCACGCTCTCTCTCACACACACACACACACACACAAACACACACACACACACACACATACGCACGCACACACAGATATCTGCACACAATCCCGGCCGACCAGGTTTTATGCAGAAAGCAACATGTTCTCCCTGGAAAGAACGCATCCCCCTGGCCTTTTAGTAATTTAAGCTACTACCTCATCTCCGCTGGCTCAGCTTTCTCCTGGGTGCACGTTCGGCCCCGTTATGGCTAATTTTACTCAGAGAGAATGGGAGAGCGCTGGCTCGGCACGGGGTTACACGGTTGTTGGTACTGGCTGGCTGGTTGTTCAAACAGCATTTCGCTTTGGTAGAACATTTTATCTCCTCAGCATGCACACCTTCACATATGTTCAGCGGCAATCAGCTGATCTAGGGATCTAGTGTCACCACCATTTTGGCAAAAGCTCAAAATATTTGAACTGCAAACAGGCAACAGGATGAAATGTGTCACTAGTCATGCTTTTACTGATGTTAGAACTGCTGGAATTGTAATTATAAATTAAGCCAGAAATAAAATGATGCTGACTTTGAGTCTCCAGAGCAGAATTTTTCGGATGTTTGCAACATGCATTAAAATTGTCTTATTAGCGTTTTGAAATACCTGGGTTTTTTTTCTTTAGGAGACATTTGGAGGTTAAACTGGCACATTTTTATCTAATGTTACTAAAACTCTGAGATTACAGAATACAGGAGGAAAAGAAAATAAGGGCTGGGAAACTCTGATTTCCTGTGGAAGAAAGGACATGCTAGTACACGCTTCCAAGGGTGTAGAGAAAAGCAACATGGCCTTTAGTTTACTGAAGAGCTCTAGTTCCTGGGAGCTATTTGTGCTTGTGCTTGACCCCGGGGCCAGCTAGATAATTTTTCATAACAGCTGGACAACGAATGATACTTAAAGATATAAATATATATTTCAGATGTATTTTTCTAACATAGCGTCACACATTCCTCAGGTAGCTGAAGTTCACGGGGGTTATTTAAGAGTCAAGAAATAAAAATAAAAAAAACTGCACTAGAGTTCACAGAGAGAAGCGCACAGAGACAATTAAATGTAACAGAGAGGCCTCTTAACAATGTCCTTAAATTTGATATGCACACTTGACAAAAAAATTAAAAATTTAACAATTTGTATTCTCAATGGGTGGCCCGTTAACAATTTATCAGGTGTTTTAACATGTTAAGGTATTATGTTCCAAATCCAAGGAGCAAGGAGACTCTTCAGGCTTTGTTGTGGTATTGTTGCTGACTAAGCCAACACTGAGTGGATTGTCTGTGGGAACAAGCCACCGTCCAGACTGTTGGACAGATACAATGACTGAGGTGCTCTCATTTTCATTGTCACAGTTCCCAGGCCTGACGCCATGTCTCGACTGCCTCAGATTTTGGCCCGAGCTGATGATGTAAGCGTGACCCCTTGAACGAACGCCTTGTCTGGAGAAGACAGTGAGAGACGGCGGACAGGCACAGCCGTCTCTAATCTGAGAGCTGGACCGCACCGCCAAAAAGAACAGGCTGATATGGATAAACGCTTCAATCGCGCTATATGCAAATTTGGATTTATATATATATCGGTGTATAGAATGACAAAATACAGTATTTTCGCAAAACTCAATTGGGAAACAACTTAAAAGAACCAGTTGGTAATGTAGTCCTATGTTTGAGACGTGAGATTTCTCTTGCAGCACAGGCCAAGGATGGACAGAGGGGACACTTGAACAGAAAGACGACAAAAGGTGGGGTGAAGGTAGGTTATTTAAAAAGAGGCAGCTTAAGGTTGGCATAAATCAGGATAGAAAGTGTTCTAGGTAAAGCCTATGGACAGTGTGTGGGTGGTGGCTTCTGACCACGGGGTCGCTAATTAACAAGAGAGAAGGCTAGGCCTCCCAGAGGCCTGGACGATTATCTGGACAGCCCAGGTGCACGGCCCATTCAGACCAGAGGAAGCCCCTTTTATCCCTCTTCCCACAAAAGTGGTCAAGGAGGTTGAATGCGATCCCATCTCTAATACTGACCTAGAGTAGCAGTCGCATGAATATAATAGGGATCCACAGAGTCATTGTGGTGTGTCTTTTCTGAATGCATGGCTAAAGCTGTTTGTTTGTTTTTTTAACCTAATATCAAAAACTTGTCAGTTCATTTCACACTCTTCCCAGCCTCCTTCCGGAATGGATTTTTTTTGGAGGGACTGGTGAGAATGAATGGGAATAAAATACGTATGTTGAGCAGTTGCAAAGGCTCAGGTGGGAGGTCTTGCACGCTATAAAAAATGGCCAGATTCCATCACTTCCTCCACACTAATTACCATACACTTGGAGCAAGTGCCCTCCTTCTCTTCATCCCCGAGCCCATGCTTCACTTCCTCTGACACACACACACGCACACAATGACACACAGCGAGGTGCAGTCGGGAAATGGTTAACACTCCAGCCATCCCCTGCTGCCAGTGAAAGCCCACAAAACAATGGAGACATTGTTCGTCCAGGACTAGACTCTAGACTCTAGGATTGTGTATGCGCGTGCACGTGTGTGCACATGGATGTCAGAAAGTAGACTGTGTGTGTGTGTGTGTATGCTCTTAACATGGGCATGCCCACCCACCATCCCCAGAATAGCAAATTAGGAAATGTGATTCAATTAGAATGACTTGTGTATGACATGCTTTCGTATCTGGCTTTAGAGGTATTGTGTTATCTAAAACTTTCTGAAAGTAGACAAATGATGACGTGACGTTACCAACATGAGCCTGGGCTTCTGCTACGGCAGTCCTGTTGATGCCGTCAACACATGCTGCGTAAGATGTGGCTTTCCAAAACAATCTCATACGTCATATGTTGAGTTAACGCAATAATTACGATCTAAATAAAAGTGTCAGACTGATTAAGTCATGTATATATTCCAAAACTTATCAACCAGTTTCAGGCTACGTCCTGTAGCTGAATATGCACAAAGAGTCTTCAAGTCCACAGTGTCAAATTAAACCCTCCCAATAAAAGTTGACAAAAGTAAGGACTGTTTATGATCTTTCCCTCGGGAGCTGTGTGAGGCATAAAAATGTTTCTTGGAGTCTCTCCCTCTAGAAATACACATCAATAGGCAGATAAATATTGAATAACTTTCAGCCAATGGCATGAAAGTTCAGCAGCGGCAGGTTTTGAGGCTGCCTGCGGGGTGGTCAGCCACTTCAAAAAGTCCTACGTGGCCCCCTTTGAGGGCATGGTAAACAGGGGCATACACAGTGCCCTCAGAAAGACCAGCCAGCGTGAGGTCACTTCCTCTTTTCTCGGCTGATCCTCCGGCACTCCACCTCGAATGAGCCTTCCAGACAGAAATGACACCATCTGTCTGCGTCTCTGTCCCTGCCCATCTCGCCGCGCCTCCACTTTCTCAGAGGCTTTATCTGCATCCATCGACGTCTTTCCTTCTTTCTCTGTCTTTCTATTGTTGCTGTAACTGTCTCTGGGTCACTCAGGCTTCAGATTGCTGTTATCGACAGGCCAATCAAGCGCTTCTTATCACTGCCAATGCAGCCTGGTAGCGCTCCAGGCAGGAAGAGGTCAAAGTGCTTGAATATTTTTTTTTGCATTTGTAAACAAAAAGAAACTAGCATTTACAGCCCAGTTGATTGATAAGGGGATCACGTACTGGATCGCGCAGACCTACAGCTTGTAGATTTATAAAAAAGGAAAAGAAAAAGAAAGAAAAAAAAAAAGGCTTGACCGATGAGTGACACCTGCGGAAGTCCGCATGGAGTTATCATTGCAATTCACTATGCTGTACACAGTTATCTGTCTTTTCTATATGTATGACAGCCGATATGATGCAAACCAGGGAAACATTCGATCACACTTCCTTCTCAGTCAGAGGTGGATGCTGGAGCAGGATGGAAGGAGTGGCAACAATACAAGCTGCGGTTCACATTCAATTTCATCACTTGTACTAACAGCCAGTTGTGTGCCTATGCAGCCATGCTGCAATGCCTCTGATCTTACCAGCCTGTGTACTCTCTCAAACAGATCACACTGGGGTTGGGCAATATGACCACAGATATTACAATATATTCTCCCATATTGATCACTGTCAGTACTAATCATGACACACGTTTAACGGTGCTCCCGCTATTGCAACGTGATATTTCTTTGGTTTTTCTGCTCACAAGCGAAGCCCAAAGGAAGGAAAAAGCACACCGAAAGGTTTATATAGGATTCAGATAAGTTATTAATTATCAAATCCAACTCACGGCTCTGTAAAGACCCATTTACTGCTCCTTTTTTTTTTTTACTAGGGATTCATCTATATGTTGGATGAGCATAAGTATCTGTTGTTGTCGGCCTTGCCGGCTAATATCGACCTATCTGCAAGCAAGACGACCTGCATTGTCTGTTACACAGATATTTTGCACTGACTAAATGTAAAAGGACACAGTGCGATAAAGAGTTATATTTTATAATACGTATTTATTTATTTCTCTGCCAAAAAATAAAACAAGACAACAAGAAAACAAAACATGGTCTGTGTCAGAATTTCACAACTGCTACACCCCTATTTTTAACATAACTCATACAAGAATTTATTTTTTTTTAAAAGCAGCAATTTTCTGTTACATTTAATCCCACTTTACTACATTAAAGTGTCATTTGGCATAAAACGATTCCGTATTTTATTTAACTTGGGAGAAAACTGGCCACGGCTTCTCTTCCCTTCATGCATTTTGTTTTTACATCTCCCAAATCTATCACTTATGACCAATTTATGTCTTTATGTCTCTTATCTTTCGGTGCAACTCAGTAGGTACGGTTTCTGCTTTACACTGTTGTGAATCGGTCTGCACTTCAGCGAGCTTATTTCTTCCATCAGTCTGGTTGTCCATCTTTCTTGTTTCATGTTTGTTTTTGCCCCATAGCCAATTTCTGTTTTCTGAGCTGGTGTTGCCTTTTTGTTCCAAGCCTATTATTGTTGCATGCTTGACTGACTGTGTGGAGTTGTAATGGAGCTTATGCTCGATACGTTCTAAAGAAAAAAAAAAATCAGATGTTTACATTTATAAAATGTGCTTTAATTGCAATTACAGATCATTTCAGAAGCTAACCGAGGCCTCTAATTAAAACAGTTTATCACAGCAGAAACGTAACGCGACGTCACTCCAGATCCTGCAAAGTTCGAGCCGCGGCGCTTTTTCTTGCTCTCACACGTCTTCGTGCGGGGACGTAACGTGGATTGTGCTGCACGGGTTTATGTGTATGTGAGGTGGTATTTACAGCCGTATGACTCATCACGATAAAACCTCAAGTATTTACCTGCAGCATTTGCTGCCTACAACCAGTTTAATGACTTCACAGAAGTTGGGACTCTTTTTCTCAGCGTCTCCGAAAATAACAGAGTAAGAAGAGGCCCCTGAACTCTTTGGTATAAAAATAACACTGGCATCGCAGGCGAAGATAAGGAGGGCCTTAGCCGGGCTTGTTTTGTTCAGAATAACACTGTCATCACAAGCTCTTTGTCTTAAAGACCACTTTTGACAGGGTTTCTGTTTCAAATAAAAAGCCTTGTCAACTCCTGCTATTTTAAGCTATGTTATGTGCTTAACTTAAATGGTCACAAAACTAAGGAGGCCTTGGTTTGCCAACTTTTGAGTACACGTTTGAGACGGTATTTATTACACACCATAAATGTAGCCGAACTGATCAAATGTCGCACGTGACTCAAAGGGACACTGTGTCTTGACTGTGTAATCTGTGTGACACGAACCCTTACTGAGCTTGGTGCGAGCTCCAGAGTCATGATGACAACTGTGCAGCAAACAAAAACAAAGGGGGCGATGGGGGGGGGCTTTATAGCTGTTACCACAGGAGATATTATATTCATGGGGATACAAACTTGGAAGGTTTCTCCTTTTCAAATTTTCTTTTTCATAACAGTATGTTGAAGCACGACTCCAAACAAAAGTAACAACTGTGCCAATAACGGCCCAGGGCGTTGATGGCCACCTCGCTAATTCTGCTCAATCCCTACACTCATTGATTTTCTTGGCTCGCTAACCCTGTGACGTACACCTCCCCATGTTCAACCTCTCCGCTGACCTCCTGAAAACTTTAAGCCTTTGGCTAACTATGAAGTTCACATTCAACTGTTCAATCTAGAGCTGCTAGCCTCTTAGATATTGACATGCCTGGGATAGATGCTCTGTTATGTGCATGTATTGAATATGCCCCTATGGCTGTCCAGCCAACTCTCCTGCCAGAGTACTCCTCCAACTACATGGGTAGGGTAATCAATGCTGAAGGAACGCCCACACTTCTCTCAAAGGCATTATATTAGCAGCCCAGCATTAGCCTATTCTCATGAAAAAGTTGTCAACATGAGACCAGTTTTCCCACAATCATCCAGCTCAGCCTGGCCTGCGAGTTATCATTTTTCCCTGAGATTACAGCACCTGCCACAGCGGCCGCCCCCAGTGCTGCTCGCCTCCTGAACACACTCGCAAAAACTCTCCTTTCTGGGATCCACGAAACTGCACAAAAGTTTATATAAAGCTGACCGGATGGTTAGCGAGTGTGATTTAAGGGTAAATGCAAACACCGATGCGCATTCAGTCCAAGGGTTTGTTTCTGTTCAGTTCCGTCAGTCGTGAATGAGGGAAGAAAGAGATAAAGGACCGAGCGGCGTATTACTTACAACGATGTGTGCCGGTGAAGGGGACCTGGCATCTTTAAGTGCTTGTCTACTTTGAAGACCTCCTGGTTGAACATCTAGCAGGGGCCATTTCATCTGTAGGTACTGAATGGCAGAAAGGAAACAGAATGGAAAGAAAGAAACAAAACATGTTAACAATGCAGAACGCAAAAACCAAAAGACCAAATTAAAAAATAAGACAAAAAAAAAAAAGGGAGACGACATTTCTTGACGAGTGCATGGGTATGGAAACTGAAAAACATGGAAACGCAAATAAAGATTTTAAGGCGGATGGTAGAAGGGGTGAGGATGGTTTACGCATGCATCTGAGAGCCCGCAGCAGCAGCAGCGGCAGGAAGAAGCTGTGCAAACCAAATAATATCAGAAGCATAAAGCTCAAATGTAGTAACCAGGCTCCGTCGCAGTTTTAGTTTTGTTTTTTTAATCAAACAAAATTCTATTTTTTTATGTTAAGCAACAGACATGTGATTTAGTGCCATATTTTTGGAGTTAAGGTCGAGTTAGCGCTGGTACTGTACACAGCTTATGGCTTTAAGATGACCTAATGTCATAAATGTGACTGTTGTCAGACATTTTATTGGAACCCATAAAGAGAATAGAGCATGGCGTCTCACCACGCTCCTCTAAGGCTAAACCTCCTGACTGTGCCCATAAATGATTGACTTGGCCTCTATCAGACGTCTGTCTTTCTCCCACCCTCTCTCTCTCTCTCTGGCATGCACACACACACACACACACACACACACACAAACACACCCACAAACAGATAAGCAGAAACACAGGTCAAGAGAAACATCTGTCTGTGTAATAAACTGGGTGGCTTTCTTTGTAACTTGATGACATCGGTTGCGTCGACCTTAAAAGGACTCAGCGTGTACCTGTTCCTAAAATGACCAGGAACATTTTTGGACATGTGCATATTTAATCATCACAAAGATCGCAAATGCTCAAATCTGCTGTCATTAAAAAGATCGGTATGAAATGATAAAAATTCTTGTTGACCACACAGCAAAATCTTAAGCTCATTCAGCCACTGGCTGCCTAGTGTTGACTCTGCTTATCAATGTCACAGCCACCTAGCTTGAGGGAAAGAGGTCACAGCAGCTGTTTCAGCTGTGAGGTGGAGGCTCTAAGCACTTTGAGCAAGGGACACCGGGGCAACAGGAGATACGCACAGCGTCATAACCAGTGGTCTTTGGAAAAAAATGGCTCCTTCGGTTTTATTACATTCAAATATTTGCTTCACTGCCCCTCGGAAATTCCTGTATTTCTATGGAATAACAAAGCAGCCGAAAATAAAAATAGGCTTCATTTAAAATATAAACATCAAATTTTAAAAAATGAGTTACTGACGGGGTCTGATAAAGGTCCAGGCACTAAATTCCAAACAGGCTTCTTTTGAGGAACCGTATGAAGGGAGAGGAGCGATCATCGGCGGGTAATAGCCCTATACTGTAACCTCAGTGCCACAGATAATCATTAAAAACGCTGACAAGTGAGTTTGGATTGAACCTGGGTCTATAATGCCATCGGCGAATAAAACTTTTACACAATGAAATAATCCAGACACTGGAGCGCCTTTCTTCTCTTCCCATTGTCTTAAATCACACTTCATGAGTTAGTGAGATCATGTGCTTCTTCCCAGTTAAGGGCACAGTCCCTTCACCGTAATAATATAATTATTGCACCCGCGATCACATGTTGGCACGTGGTGACAAAAAGTTTACGTTGCTGTTTTGTGAATTCAAACTATTATCAATCCCTCTAGGACCATCGACGCAGCGCAGAGGAGACGGTAGCGCCTGCACGGTGACGGAGGTGCATATTTGGTTTCTTTGTGCTGCCGTCTCGCAAAAGTGACGGCTCTGCACGTCTGAGAATGTGTGTGTATGTGTGTGTGTGTGTGCGAGTGTGGCAGTGCTGGTAAGAGTGAGTGTGCCGCGACCCTTACTGAGACTGTGTCTAAATCAGTGGTAATTAGCGAAGGGTTCACTGTGGGGTGTCTGCCAGTGATAGACGCTGGAGGGAGTTATTGACTCCATGTCCTCGGTTAAAGCCCGTGCTGGGGGAAAAAAACTGTTTGCTGCCTGGTCTTTCTCCACAGCTAACACTCATTTATGACCCAAAGACAGCTTTTACTGCTAAAAAGCTGGGTTTGTTTATGCTTGTTTGTATGTCCTTAGAGTGGAAAAGGGAATGGTCGTAAAAACTCCAGAGCTGAAGTCTTGTGGGTTTTTATGCACCCCCTACACTGGGTATTAATTGCCATGAAGGGGAGAGAGTAGGAGAGAAGGGCGGTGTTGTAACAGTAAAAAGACAAGGAGGAGGAGGAGAGTGACGGGGCTGCTGTCATGTATGAGGTAATTCAAGACAGCATCCAGTGGTGCCAGAGGGGCGAGAGGACAGGGCAGTGGTGGAGAAATTGGAGGAATTGTGAATCCAGGCGTGGGAAAGTCCTGCCATCACGTGTACACATGCTCACACATCCAAATTTTCAAACACAGCTGCAGCCAGGGGAGGTTAAACAAGAGGACATTCAGAGGAGGTGGGTAAGGAGCGTGAAGGTGACACCCCAGAGTGTGGCAATGGGGTAGTGAGACACCAAAAGTCTAAAAGAGAGAGGGAGGGTGTTGGAGTGCATGCCCTGACAAGTGGCTCCACTTCAGCTCTGCTATTGCAAATGTTCTCACACACTAATCTCTCCTGCAGATTTTATAAGCATGCTGAGGAAAACGGAGCCTTGGCAAGAACCAGACTTTCCGACCACCCCCTTCTTGGCCTCCTGCCTCTCTCGCTCCGCAGGCCCGTCTGCCCTGCTAACGGGCACGCGGCCTGGGCTTGAGTAGGCCGTGACCTCTGACCCCTCTCTGCTACTCCAAGCCCCTCCCTGTTCCCAACTCTGCGACCTGAAAACTCTCCTGCTATGAGGGGGCCCCCCGTGTAACTCAAGAGCCATTCCAATGTGACAAATTGCTCCATTCCAGGATAACTCTCTCCTCTCGTCTGTCTCTCCTTCCCTCCCCCCCTCCCACACATACAAACACTAGCCAGCCCCCTTTGACAGACCCCCACCCTGTAAGAGCCATCCTAGTGGTTGTGCTCCTGCTCTGGGTTATGCAGCAGACAGCTTCTCCTTCTCCACTCTCCCTTTCAGTCATCCCACCCAACATCCCTCTTGTTCTCATCCCACTACCCTGCACCCCTCCTCGCCTGGCCAGCCCCACAATGGGATCTGAATGACTCAATTGTCTCTGATGAAGTGAAAGACAAGGGACTCCTCTAAATCCTAACAGAGGGATGAACTCACCCTCGCTGTCCTGATTTTCCTGTCGTCTGCTGCTTTCCCAAGCACAAGGAGGGAAATGGTGACGGGGGGGGGGGGGATGCTGACAAGGGCTACAACTTACAATTAATGTCATTACTGATTATTACACATGCTTATAAATGTATAGGTTTAGTCTTATAAAAGGTGCCAGAGCACAGCAAAATGTGATAGCCAGAACTTGTCAGAGTCCAAGATCCAATCCTAAGCTGATGTCCTGAAATAGCAAAACTCCCAAACATAGCATCGGTTTAGGCGAGCCACAAAGACAACGAGAGTAGCAATCCCAATGCCAGCCAGCATCAGCTGATGGCTCAGCTGATACCCTTCACATCCACATAGAACATGCTTTTTAAGCTGTGTTACCTTGTGCATCTGCAAGCCTCTTTGCAAACCACCTGATCCCCAACTCTTCCTTTTCACGCCATTCCTGGCTTACTCAGCGTCAGGTCTGTTTTAATCGATGACTGTACTGAGTATGTGTGTGTGTAAGGGTAGGCTGGTGTAAAAATGCTGCCAAATATAAATTACTCTAAAAGGAAATAATAATTTTTTTGTGTATGCTTAAATATCCTTACCCCAAGAAAGACCATATTTTTATCATTAATTCTATAATCGTTTACTTGTTTTAGCTCTATTTTGTTACTATACTATGCCCGAGTGGGTGTTTTCTACTTGCATGTTGAACCACTCACCCATACGTGTGACTGACTGCAACTATACCAAGGTTTGACATGTTATGAGCTACAGAGTGTTAACCCAGATCTGACTGTCATCGAAGTGAAAACAAGCTAGGGCCCTGGTACCGTGTCACAGCTCATGGCAGAGGGGAAGGAAAGCAGGCTGGAGACAAATGAACGGGCATCCTGAGCTCACGCCAGCTTCCACCACTGTCATTACCAATTCAACAAGCTGGCACAGAAGCAATTTGGCCTCAAACACCACTCCCCAGCACCCGTACCAGACACCCAAAATCCTCCCCAAAAATAAACCCTTTTTTTCCTACAGCCTATCAAACTTTAACAAACGCCAATGTGAGATATTGACAAAGAAGAAGAGGAAGTCTCGCTCATAATTTTTTTAGTGTGAACGAGCAGGATTGTTCTGTCTGTTTCTCGTCAACAACCAGCCTCTTTTCTATAAAGCTCCCCCATCTGATGTTTTTATCACATGCCACTGCACGGCTTGTTCGTTTTGTTTTGGATTAAGAGCAGAGGGTTTGAGACCAATCAAACAAACAGAGCTCCTTATGTGCCAATGTGGCTCCCGACCGCTGGTCTACTTTCCAGTAGGGGACCGGGAGACGAATGATCACCACCAATGGGGGCTCCACAAAGCATTTCAGCCATGTGAGCAATGTAAGAGACAGAAAGACAGACAGATAGCAGCCTGGGTTTTAGTGTCAGCATATGGATGCTGGGTGTTGCTCTAGAGTCCAGCAGATATTCAGACCATCTGTGGCCACCTCATTTTACAAATATGACGGCTCTACACAGGCAATGGGGGGAACATATAAAGATAATGCATATACATGACCCCCCCCCCCCCAATCCCAACATACTGTACATGCTTATTCACTGATTCACACCTGAAAAACAATGCTCACCCATATTTGAACATGCCACGGTCGACCGGGCCGGCAGCTCCTCTGGGAGGGCGCTCAGAGATGGGATTGACAGCTTGCAGATTACACCAATCAGACCCCTTACTATAAAGAGCTTTATTTAAGTCTGAAATGATCAAGGCTAGTAAGAGGAGCCCATTCAAAGCTGCACAGAGTAAACTGCACAGAGCTTAAAAGATTAGTCCATCCAGTTTGACTACAATTTTATCCCTTTAAAAACGAGAGTTGAGCATATTGTCTTGATCTGTTGCGGATAATGCTGGCAGTCTTTGTCCTCGCTCACAGGTGCAGGAGAAGAAGCAAACACGTGCTTGTGCAAACACTAATTTATTAAGGGGGGGGGGGAGAAAGTGATTCTCTGTAACTGAGGGAGGGGAAGCTTAATGCAGACCCTTTGAAATCTTTTTGGTTAAAAAAAAAACAAAACCACCAGCCCGTGCTGTTACATGATACACTGTTGTGTCTGCTTCTGCATACAGCGCGAGTATTTGGAGGGACGCGTTTATTGTAAAGAGAATCGGCGCAAGAGTTCCTTGACAAAATTGAAAGAAAGTTAGGCAACACAAGAGGGCCCATCATGGCTGCTTTGGTTCTACTAATGCACATTTTATGAGTAAATATTAAAGAAAGAAAAAAACCCACCCCACCTGCTCTGATAGCCAGAGGCATTTTGCAACCAGGAAAATAAAAGTGAAATGTGGGAAGGCCTGGGGTTTGTGTGCCCTGGGGCGGGGAAGGGGTCCACTGGGCCCATATTTACTCCAAAGCCAGAACCGCTTGGGGGTTCCACTGGCCCTGACAGCACAGGGGCTGCTGACCTGATCCAAAACCTCCCCTCCTCACCTCCCACCCCCTTTGCCAACAATCTCCACCTAAACCTCAAACTCCCCTCCTCTCTCTCTCTCTCTTTCTTGCAGAAAAACTCACCCTGACACTTTCATACAAGCCTTTTTTTTTTCCCACAGGGGGAGAATGTGCACATGACCTCTCCTGTCTCTCCACCCAACTCAGACTTTGCTCACCGTTTAAAACGAGGCTGCAGAAACGGGCTTGTGAAACTTCTATTGTTCTGAATATTTCAGAAAGCACTGCAGTCTTTGACAGAAAAGGGAGACTTGTTTAGCTTTTAACTCTCTTTATTTTTTCCATGAACACTTCTTTTTTTTTTATCATTTTTATCAGGTCTCCTCTGTAAGTTTGTTTCACTCCTTTAAACACTGGGTCATGAGATAAGTATGGCTATGCTCCGTCACTGTTTGCTTAGCAGGTGTGGACAAATATGCTGTTCAAACACCAGATGACTGACCAGAAAGTTTCTAAGGATTGCACAAGCCGTGTATGACATATTTTTTCCTACAGCAATAACAAGGAGACAAAATAGGAAAATAACTAGTAAAAAAAACAAAAAACAATTATTTACTACATTTAATTAAATTAATTAGACAGGGGACAGCACGCCACAAACACTACCTGGATGTAGATATAAAGTTCTCAAAGGAGGTGTGAGGATGATGTTACCGCATTCCAAAATACGCCAACTTCTCAGCTCATCTCAGAAAGTAAACACCGTTCCATTTCTGACTTTTGCACACACACACACACACACACACACACACACACACACCCCCCCCCCCGGTTAACGCTGTCCTGTGTCATTAAGAGTATCTCTCTTGGCTACTCTATAAATAGTGGCAGGAAGGGTGAAGACCAGCAGGAGATGGCTAGTCTTCCATCGGGCCAGCTAATGAACCGGCACTCTGGCACCTTTAGCATCCAGCTCAGCGACAGAATGCCTTTTTTTTTTTTTTTTTTTTTCCCAGGTGCTCCTCCGACTGCTCCTCTTCCACATCCTTCTGTTTCCTTTGCTTGGACACAAATAGGCTCTAGGGTGCTTTCGCTGACTTCCACACTCACTAGGGTAACAAACTGTTATGAGCCTGGAAGCTCTGATTATGCAAAGGTAGTAAATGAATCTTAATTGATTTGTTTTACTTGCTCCTATTAGGGTTGTTAAATTAATCAATTAACAGAGTGGGACTACTCATCAGTCCTTTCTAGTCGAATCTTTCAGTGTTCACACCATTTAATCTGAAACAATCACAAGTTAAGCAGCATGTGTGAAGCATATTTTTTGTGCCTCGATGACAAACGGCACATTTGTGGTTGGCCGTCCTATCAAATCAACATGATAAACAAGTCCCTCTACAAGAGCCAACAATGTAATACGTTATCAGATATGCAACGTCAAAGGTAACTGGAATTTCTGGTTTGTGTTCTCCTGAGAGCTAATAATCAAATAATCTCGGATGCACGGTGAAACTCCTCCTGGGCTGGAAAACGAAGCTAGCACGCAAGTGGGACAAACTGCAGTTCCTTGAGATAGCAACTTGAGGCTGGATCCAATCGCCACAGACTCCCGAGTTAAAATGCTCAACTTTACAGCAGAAATATTCAGGCTTCATGATGCAGTGGTTAACGCATTTGCTTAGCAAGCAAAAGGTTGCTGGTTTGATGCAAATCCCCTTTGGGGTTGCATCAGGAGGGGTATCCAGTGTAAAACTCTGCCAAACCAAACATGTGAAGCTGCGTGCTGTGGTGACAAGCTGAAAGCAGCTTTTTTTTTAATAGCCTGGCGCTGGCTGTTGCACAGATTTGGCCACTTCTGGCTGCAGAAGGCCAACAGGGTGAGATTCATACAAAACTGCACTCCACAACCCAACAAGGGACGACTAATTCCATCTGTTTACAATGGGTGAAATATCTTCAGCCTTAAAACAGTCCAGTTCCCAAACATAACTCCAAGGATACACTTAAGTATAAGGCAACATAATCTTACTGAAACCCATGTAAACATCCACTTGAAATAATAACTGAGTCTAGATATCCACAGTAACTGGGACCCTGATTTTGTCTGTAATTACATTAGCATCACTGTTGAAGACCCTTGAAGATCAGTGGAAGAAGGGGCCAATGAACCAACAAGATGAAGAGGACCTTTCTGGTTGGAGTCTCATACACATGGAGGTAAACAGGCACATCCACTGGCTTGGGTGTGTTTGAGCCCCTTACGCAAGGCCAGTCCAGGGGCTAGGAGGAGAAGAGGTCGGGCAACTCATATGTTACCTTTGCAGGAAGTAGGCTTAAGGTTGCGGAGGGGAGAGTTAAAAAGGTGAACAGCAGCTGAGCTCTGCTAAGGGAGAAAAGTAAGCTGATTGCGGCGCCCACGTTCTGCTGGAGAATGCTGTATTTGGTATTGTGCTGGAGGAGAGCTGAACGCTGCCCTTGATGTTGGGTGTCTGGTTTTGTTCTGCGAGAGTTCACTATGAATTAGTTAAACGGCAGACTGGATATAAGGAAGCTATGAAACATGCCTCAGAGGGAGAGAATGTGTACACTCTCAGGCTTCACAAAGACTTCCGATATTCTGAAAACACTACACGCTATCACACAATTCCACCTACGCACATTCATCAATCACAAAGCATTATGTCGAAGGCATCACACACACATACCAACAGGCAATTAATCCTCACAAAAGAATCATCTGAAACTAACAAACATTTAGTCTGTTTCATGTCTCTTTCACACTTGCACACCTTGAAGCGCTTCAGCCTCCATATTCATGAGACATACTCCCTCAGCAGAGCTAAAGCCCAGGATTTTAAGGTTTCAACTCAAATCTCAAATATGGTTTCAGGTTATAGATTTGTAACCCAAACAAGCAGAGGAATTCATTAGCTTTAATCTAATTTATTTTAGGTTCAATTAGCTTTAATCAAACTTAATATTGCAGTTGAAACATGGTATTTACTGTGATACTGCGTACAGGAGACAGGGAAAAAAAAATGCACACAAGCAATTACATGCACACTCACACAGTGGGGTACTGCCGCTTTGCCACGGTGGCTTAATGAATAAATAAGTAATAAGGACTTGGTTATTGGAGCTCATTAAAATGGGGGATGCTTCCAAGACAATAAGACCTGAAGAGGGTCAGGGGAGGCGGTTGTGTGACTAGGGCTAGTGTCATCCCCCCCCAACCACCACCTCCATACACCCCATCCCTCAATGACCTGACCACACGGCCCCGAACGCTCACCTCCAAATCAACTCTGTCAGCCAACCTCACCCTCAGCATCCCCACCATCGCTGACACACAACAGCACATGCATCTTCCTGGATATGCACACACACATACACACACACACACCCCACGAAAACACATACACACCTCTCTCATGGTTAATTACCACTTAGCTCAATCACGTGGTGATCTGTCCATAAGAGCCCCTCCACCTTCCTCCCCCGCAACACAAACGGCAGCACACATGCCAATTATTGATGAATCTTTAATATGGCGCTTTACAAAGTCTCCATCTCATTTCCTACCACTGAGCCGATGATTACACTTTGAGTAGAGGCTTTAGCATCCAAAATGCATAAAACTGAGTAAGAATAAATTAGCTTAATGCAGTATCATTGCAGGCCTGAGATAAAGTGGTCTGAGCCATTTGGAGAAGAAAGCAAACTTTTTTTTTTTTTTTTGCTCCTCCTGTCTTGCATCTCTAGCTGTATATAAACCCCCGGACCAAAAAAAAAAAAAAATCCCACACCATGATAACATGTCAATAATGAGCTGAGGCCATCTATTGATCAGCTTAATTTTGCATCTATTAGCTAGGGAACGGCTTGCTCCGGGGGCGAGGGAAGCCAGGCGCTAACACGCACCGACAGGCTGGATGGAGATCATTACAACTGATGTTCACACACACGCTGTGATTGACATGGAGATAAGGCAGGAGAGAGCCAGGCTCGCACGCCTCCCCGCACACTAAGCTAATGATACACCAAATGTGTGCTTGGTGTGTGTGTGTGTGCAGGAGCAGGATAGAAAGTGTCTATCTAGAAAGAGAGTTGGAGCACAAAAAAAAGGGAAAAAGGGGAGAGGGAAAGCAGGCCACACGCCTTTGCTAATTGGCACAGTCAGACAAGGAAGCTCATAAAAGACGAAAAAGCATTTAGTGAAGCATCTCAGCTTTCTAGATCGCCTTATCAAGTCTGTGTCATTTAAATACAGTTGCAGACACCACAGGAAAACCTGCTTTTGACCTGGAAGGCCACGGCTTCATCTGATTCTTCCTTAATTTACAGAGTTTGCATAAGAAACTCGGTTAAGGCGTTCATTATGGAAATCGTTTGTTGTCGTGTGAACGACTGATTGCAGGCTTCATGTGTCAACAATATATGCAAAAGAAAATGCAGAAAGGAGATCTTTCTCCTCCTCTGAGCTTTTCCCGACACTCTCCTTTTCTCAGAGTCAGAAAAAAAGTGAGGTAGGGAGGAAGGGTCAGGTTATAGCCTCTCAGAACAAGTTTTCAAGGCGTGCTGTAGGAAATCAAATGTGTTTATAGCCATTCTGGGCAGACGCATGCAAAGGCGGGGTAAAAAGAAACAGCTGTAAGAGGGAAAAGCGGATAGTGTTGCAGTAAGTTGTGTACAAGTGCCACAAATCTTTACATAACAAATGGAGAAAAAAAAAAGGCTAGAAATAAAAGTGCAATGCCAGAGTGGTCTCTCCTGTCCAGACAGCAAGCCAATGGTGGATGCTGGAATGTCAATTTCAGAAATTGCACATAATGAGTGACTCTGATAACCAGTGTCCACTGGTTGTGGGGGGAGTGGTTTGGACTGACCCTAAATCCAGCTGGAGGATGCATCCATACAGAGAGGGTGTGCAGAAAACCATATGGCACGTTGCCCTTATCCTCCTGCTAACCTAACTACCACAGCAAAGAGCCTGGCTTGGCATTGATGCAACAAGGTGCAATACAGGGATGCTGCTGCATGTTACCCACACAGAGTGGGAGAAACCGAGAGAAAAAGAAGGGCCAGGCGCTGGAAAAGTACCTTTTACCTCAGCGTCAAAAAGGAAACATCTGAATCTTTGTGTACACCATCTGTATAGCTGAGTTGTTGTTGTTTTTTTTTTTTATGGGGATGAGATCTTGTTTTATGTCAGATTCTGGTTCTATGGAGGTGAGGTCAGAGGCACTAAAATAAAAAAAAAATAAAATAAAAAAAAACCTTGGCTACAAACTGTGTGTTTTTGTCAGCTGAGGGATGCAGCGAAGGGATCGAGGGAGCGGTGGGAGGAGGGAGGTGAGGGAGGGGAGAGGAGGAGGAGGAGGAGAGAGGGAAAAAAAGCCCTCAGCCAAGCCATCAAGTTGAACATTGAACTTCACAGTAGTAGCTGCCTTTCTATGCCTCTCCTTTTGATGTTACCTCCAAAGCAAAGGATCAAAGGCTTGGAGTGTGGCGTGGGGAAGTCCCAAGCTCTTAGCCTGCCAGCCTGTTATATATGCAAAAGTCTACGCCAAAAGAGAGAGAGCGGGGCAGAGAGAGAGAGAGAGAGAGAGAGAGAGAGAGAAAGAGCAGGAGAGGGTGCTCAGGAAAGAGGAAGCTTGCATGGAATTTGGTTAAATAGCGTGTTTTGTGTCTAATGAACGACAAGGGGATGACGCAATCAGCCAGTGAGCTACAAAATGATGTCGTACGGGATCAAGCGCGCGCGCACACGAGTTTCAGAGAAGCCTCGTACTCACAGGGCTGGGCATAAAAGAAGGGAATGGGATGGGTCGGGACAGCGTGGAGCAAGTGGCGCTGGCAGTGTTTGTTGCCCTCACAAGTCCCCCTCCCACCCCATTCCCTCCTACCCATAACCAGCAACACGGTACAAAATTACCCTACACACACACACACACACACACACACACACACACACACACACACACACACACACACACACACACTACCACCCTGCAACAACCCCCAGCTCCTCTCCAACATCAAGGGGGTGAGAGACTGTGTCGTCTTGACATAAATATACAGTGTGCTGTTAAAGCGAAGACTACAGTAAACACAGTGCGCATGAAATCCTGGTTGTGTCTCACTGGAGCAGAGACACTCACACAACGCACTTGCGCACGCACACACACACACACACGTACACACACATCGTGGGCTCAGCTGGGCCAAAGAGTCGAGCAGAGGTGTGCTAAAATTGACAAATCTGTGCGAGACAAACACAATCCACACACACACACACACATACCCAGACACACACTCGCACACCCTTTCCCCAAGGCTGTAGGATTAAGAGGTCCAGCTGGCTGACAGCAAGCCCTTCCTTCCCACGTATCCCGTCGATCTCACCCCCCCCCCCACCCCTTTCCTTATCTACAGCCCCTCCCACATCTCCATCCCCAGGTCTGACAGCCAACCAGGCCACAGAGCATGCCAAGAAGACACACCTGAATTTGACACTCATCACATCAGTCACACTTTAGAAGAAAAAAGTATTTAAAGACACGGAAAATCCTCAAGATAAATGTGAATGCTGGCCAGGAGAAGGCCTACATATCACTGGCACCATCAAAGAGGTCTGCCAATTCATCTGGTCTTCCTGTCAGTGATACTGGTTGTATCCTTGAAGATAGAGATTCCTAGAGAGCCAAGGCATCGATGGAGGTGGAGCAGAGGAAAATTAGCCTAGTGGAGGAGGAGGATACACATAACGAGCCCTGTTAATGAGGAAATAAGTGAAAGCGAAGAAGTGGGAGAGATTTGGGGGGCGGGGGGAGCAGAAGCTGCCATGTCCATTTACGTACGTTTGGAAGAAAATGTGCCGCGTGCTGCAGGGTGCTGTTTCACTCATATCATTTTGTGAACACGGACATATGTGAATATGCAAGAAAAGCACGTTCAGTTCTCCACTATGAGAGTTAGGATAAAGTTAGTTTGTTCATTTTAGCAAGTTTTTCAATGTTAGCATGAGAGCGTAGAGAACCAAGAGAGAACTGAAAGATGTCATTATTTGAGTTAAAAATGTTTCAGTTGTTTCTGATCTGCAGTTCCTCATTACTAATGAGCCAATATAAAGCATCAATGATGAGCTGAAACCAGCCGGCAATGTCGGCTATAATAAAACTGCCAAAACCAAACAGAAAAGCACTGAAATCTGGAAAGCCAAAGCCGCTCGGTTCATTCGGTGATTTAAAGCAGACATAACTTGCAAATGAGATTAATATAACAACAGAGCTCCAAAGTTCCAAACCACCTCTTATGCACTTTTCTATCTGTGGCCATTTTAGCCCAAAATGGGAAGTCAGAGGCTATGAAAACCAAACACTGAATTCTGCAACTTCCTTGTTACTCATGGCCAAAGGTGACTGACAGGTTTTATGCAGAGAAAACTTGGGGCAAGTTTGGGTGAAGACCAAGTGGCACGTTCTTATTCCGGTTCGCAACCAGAGGCTTCTAAAGCAAGCGCTGCGAGATACTTTGCCCCCCGATGGAAAACTAATGAGAACAGAGAAAAATCTATCCAGCAATTCACCATGATACCATTGACAAGGGCAAAACGCTATCACAGATTGGGTTGGGTGGCGTATAGGAGGAGATAAAAAAAAAAAATAAAAACAGACAAGGCAGTGGTGTAAGGAAAGAATAAGAATTAGGGAGTGAGAAATGGAGAAAGAAGGGAGCAAGAAACAGAGGGGAGGAAAAAAAATTCACAATGATGACACGTAAGTGCAAAGAGCGATTAAGGATTTACTTTCAAAAGGACTCCCATTGATCTTTTTTGATAGACCTGCAATAAATCAAACCGGATTGACTCGCATGAGAACCAAGCCTAATCCTTTAGTCAGATCCAGGAGAACTCCAACCAAACCAGCTGTTAATTTAGGCTTTACAAGATAAAGCGGGAGAAATCCAACCTGATGTACCCTAGGGCAGAGGCTTACATCATCTCTGTAAAGCAATCAACTTATTGCCAGTTTGGAGAGGTAATCAGAGCACATACTGAGAGAGGGGAGGGGAGGGGAGGGGAGGGACTGCTGGGTGGAGAAAGAGAAAAAGGAGAACAGGAGAATAATAATCTAAGAAACAGAAAATAAAAATCAAGTTCAGTTTAAAAATGTTGCCATTTCTTTTAAATTAAAAAATAAAAACTGATTCCCC
>JAVDPK010000532.1:441833-478625 GCA_034780415.1 Cichlasoma orientale | reverse complement strand
CTTATTCAGAGACGCGAACCACACACATGAGCACATGCCTGCTCGTCAGGCGTGAATGAAAACCGAAACTCTCCTGTTCCAATCTGTGTTCCTCTCGTTTCCTTTTCTTTTTTTTTCATTCCTCCAAACGGGAAGATAAATGTGAAGCCGAGGGGCACTATTGTTTGGACATCTAGCCAGGAACTGTCGCTGCTCTCATTGCCCTGGCATTAACAGCAATTATGCGCTCTATTCAGACAGCTTTTGTGCGGCCGACCCCCCCAGGCCCCCCCACCGTCCCAATTCACTCACGCTCACACACACATACGCACAGGCAGAGGCCTTACACACATTTCCCGCTTTTCTCTGCCCCCTCCCACTCCGCTGCTACTGGTGAACTCATTTGACTACTGGAGCACTCTGGTCCCATTATGAATGAACTTACAGAAAAGGAACATGACAAACAATCTGTGGATTCCTCCTTACGTGTACACATATACAGCATCAACTCTCAGGCTGCCTTGCGAGAAAATTGAATTTTGTAATTATGACGCTTTAAAAAAAAAAAAAAAAAAATACCAATTCTAGGTAATCATCTCTTAAAAGTAGCTAATCCCAGCCCTACCCATAACCTTCATATCTAAAAGATGCGATCAATAGTCATTTAACCTTATCTTCGTTTGCTGGATGCAGCAAAGTAACACTGCCAATAAAATTTTCAGCAACCACTTTAAGTTATCTTATCACCACTACAGACTTCAGTTAAGTCTGTACAAACATTTCCATATAAGTTCACGAGTCAGAGAGCGGAAACTCCGCATTCAGCCCCAGGAACACCTGCATCTGTGCCCTGCTCCTCAGTCATTTAGAATTCAAAAAGTGTTTTGGTGGGGTTTGTTTTGTTTTGTTTTAAGGAACTTGGTGTATAACGATGTTACCATATTCCAAGATTCAAATATTTTCTTAAGAACAAGAAGTAAAATAAGGAAAAATAGTCCGAAATCAAATTAAAGCTGGCATATTTCTGCACCGCTTTTTTGATATTAAACATGAACTTGCCCACAATGCCGGGATGTGAAAGATGAGCTATTCACCGAGGGAAAACATTAAATAAAATAAGGTAACATATACAGATAAGAGCTTTAACACACACGCACACAAAGAATAATTTAATTCCATGTCTGAGGGAGCCCCAAGCCCTGTGGGCCAGGAGTGAAGCTAGCCTATATTTAAACAGATGACACAAGTTTCATTCCAGATGTACAGTAGTATCTTTGTGTTCAGCTCTATAGAAATGCACTGGAGAAAGAGGTGGGGCTGGATTTGGGGCAGGGGGGGTATACTGGGAGAGGAAGGGGGTTACACCAGGGGGCTGGGGTAAGAGGGACCCCAGTGCACAGCTGCTTAACTAATGCCTTTTTTTTTTTTCTTTGCTCAGACACAGAAAAGCAGAGTGTGGTGACTCACTGACACAAACTAGGAAAGGATAAATGGATTAATGCACTTTAAGAATAAAAAGATAGATATATATCACCAGATTGCACTACGACTTAATGATTAACAGGCATAATATGTCACATCGAAGTCAAAATTAGGACTCAGATTAGCTGTTATTACATTAAAAGCAATAAAGTGGATGATTTAATTAAAAAAAAACAAAAAAAGAAAAAAGGTTCAGCTCCAAACCACACTTTACTGCAGCTGCTACACCCAAACCCAGCTCACACTGCCACCAGGGAACCACTACTCCCTTCGCACTAGTTTAAAATCTGATTAGAAACACACCCCACAAACTGACTGATTTTTTTTTTTCCTGCCTCTGCGGTGTTTCAAGCGGAGTGACAGATCGACGAGTGCGTAAGCTCTCACACGGCTCAGCCTGCCAACATCATCAGCATTAGACAATTAAGCCCTGCTAGCTGGGAAGTGTATATATATATATATATATATATATATATTGGTAAATATTTACTGCACAAATCTTTTCCATTCATTCACCAGGCACTAACAAAACCTTACTGTACTCCCTCTCGCTCTCTCTCTTTCTGAGTCCTCAGCACCAACACCACCACCACCACCACCACCCCACCCCTACATCTGCGATTCATTGACTTTACAATTTACCACATGTCGAGATGGGAGAGGTCGAGCCTCCATCTGAATCACGGCACAAATATGCGAGTGATTTATTGTTTTAAAAACCCTGGGCCGATTTAGTGCAACTCCACTTTTTCTGAGCATTACTCCTATTGGCAGACCATGAACAATTACAGTTCGGACTAATTAAGCTCTGAGAATGTGCTGTGCACCGCTAATGTCTAGCAGACCCCAATTTTAGTTTAATGGTGCCAAACTTTGCTTCCCAGTCCCCCCCCCCCCACCCACCCCCCCTTCTCTAACTTAGCTCCTCAAATCCAAAGCAGATTGTACTTTTTTATGAGTGTTTATTGAGTCGAAGAAAAATAAGGACCTTTTTCTTTCCCCTCTCCTAGCCTAGGATGAGAGACACAGCGGAGAGAGGGAGAGAGAGAGAGAGAGAGAGAGGAAAAGAGGGAGCAGAGGCAGTGAGGAAGAGAGAGAGGAGAGAGAGCGGGAGCCGCTTCCGCCATACTTTGTAAACAAAAGTGATTTGCAAGACAAAAGGAGCGCAACCTTACAACTAAATTCGGAGTGCATTTTGCAGCTTGAGGCACAAAATGCGGCCACGTCGTGCCACGAAACCCCCCGCGGACACCAATTAGGCCCTATTAACATGTAAAGCCAATTTGATAAGGTGTGGGCCCTATCCCTTAAATCCGCATTAAACTATCTTCCCCCTTGTCACAGCCAAAAATCCATTTACAGCAGCCGAACACACATAATCCATATGATATACCATTGTTATGCTTATGCCGCTGCCATGTTTAGGAAAGATACTGTCTGTGTCATTTATAACAGATAACAGGCCACAGCAATGTGTGCACGTGAGCACAAAGGAGGTGGTGTTCACTTATGCATGTTGATTATAATAATCTTACCAGAAAATCCTCCATTATTTCTCCCCAAAATAAAAAATGACAAAGGGCTGAGTCGGCCCCGTATCAAAGTGGATTTATTTTTTTAAAGAAAGGTGAATGTGCGGCAACATGAGCAGTCCTGGCCTGACTAGACGACTGAAACAAAGAGGGAAAAGGGGAGAAAAACTATTGTTTCAACCACACAAAGCCTTTTCGCCGCCTTGTAGTAGAATCATCATGGGTTCTCGGAGCGTCTTTCTTTCCCCCCCTCACTCTAAACACAGTATTGGATGCACAGTGCTGTGTCTTCATCCCCCCCGTTTGCTCCCCACCCCTTGCACTTTCTCGTTCTTTTTTAAAACTGCTCGTAATTACACGTCGAAACTCGAAACCTCCGCCAAAAGTCTCCAGGCCTGGAGAATTATGGGGCCAGGGGTGGCGTCAAATATCTTAACATTCATAAGTCCGCGAGGCAGTAAATAAAGCCAGTGGATTTACGGCCCAGCAGCCCCGATGCAGGGGAGCTGGCCGCCCAGATCCCATTCTCCCTCCCTCAGCTTCTGCATCTCCAGACCTGTTGAGGTGTGATGTTAGCACGCAGCACCGGAGTTAACCCGCCGCCTTTTTTAAAAAGCCCAGTGTTAGCATCGGCGGGAAACAAAAGGGAGAGAGGAAGAAAGGGAGAGAGCAAAGGGAGAAGGGGGAAAGGAGATAGAAAACCCAGGGTGAACTAGCCAGGCCACTTCTGCAATTCAACCTGCACCGAGTGATCCAGCAGGCCTTTGTGTGAGGTTTAGGGAGGAGGGAGACGGCAGGGAGAGGAAAGGAGGAGACAAGGGCAAGGAGGCTTTTAAAGCCCGGGCACAGCGTCATGTCAAATTGCTAAATGATACTAAATTGTGAGCCTCCTTGGGGTTAGGTGGTAGGAAAAACAAATTCTCACTGGTTATGACTCCCAGAGGTCAGACAAACTATCGTAATAGCCACATGCAAGAAAATTCCCCCCCCCTCCTCCTTAAGTCATGCAAACACTAAATAAGTGAAGCAAGTTAAGATGTCCAGAGAGATCAGAATCAGCGCCAGCTGATGGGAAACATTTAAACCCATCAGAATTTAGCCTGAAAGATTTCAAATCAATTGTATTCATTTAAATAATTTATACAAAATACAAAGAAAAAAAAAGAAGGAAAAAGACAACAAAAAAAAACACAGCCAAAAATAATATCACAGCATCACCAGAACTGAGAGGAGAAAAAGAAGAGCGGAGGGAAAAGCAGCGAGAATCAAAGCCTTTCATGCCATGACGGAGAAAGTCTCATTCTAATAATACTAGCAGTCATATTCAGTGCCTTACATGACATGTTAGGGAGCAAGACAGCTAATCAATGTCCAGGTGAATTATTTATACCAGCTTTAAGTCTAATAGATTTATATTACAGCGACCGCTGACTTCAAAGCGCTAATGGCTGGACACACAGCGCGCTGCAGACAAGAGGGGGCCGAGGCAGTACAGTAGGAAGACCACCATAAGTCAAAAACCATGTTCAGGTGCATCAGTGGGTTAAGCTGTAATAAAGGTTTGCTCATAATCTCCTAACGAGCACCTCCTTTTAGATTTTGCAATGGCTTTACCTTAAATAAGAGAAAACGGCACAGAGAGGACACAGCAGATTTAAAAAATATATATGGGAGCATATATTTATAAAAAAAAAATTTTAAATCTTTCCTTTCTCAATTATGTCTGAGAATAGTATTTAAGGGGCATCATTAAGGGAGCAAAGGTCAATACCGTCTCGCCGCAGCATCCTCCAGCCATACCACACAATTTACTGCTTTTCTAACTGCTGCATAAGCACAAGGAAATGAGCGCTCCGCACACACTCCAGGACACAGCACTGTGATAGAAAACTACAAAACTCTGCCACCGAAACAAGGAAGTGCTTCAGTTCAAATCATGCGTGTTGCTGTGAATGTGTGTTTGTGTCAGTGCTGATGAGAATAATGAGTGACTAATTCCACATACCAGCCAGCAGCGTTAACAAGGCTGGCTGACTAAGAAAGAATGAATGGCAAAACCTTCTCCTATGTGCAAAAACACACACACGCATAGAAAGAACTTGTGTAAGCAGCAAAAAAATAAAAAATAAAAAATAAAAAATTTCAAGTGAAACCATGGGTGATCATGTTGAACTCAAAAGCAGAAATTGTGTCAAACACAAAAGAAGGCATTATGTGTCAGATGTGCATTTATTTCCAAGGTGTGCGCACAGCACAAAAAAAAGAGAGAAAAAAAAAAAAAAGAGGTAACAAATATCAGTTTCGTTAGGCAGAGCTGAGGTGGTGGGGGGGTGTCGGAGGGTCACATTTCCTAATGCCTGGTCTTTGCCTTAACCTTGTAAAATGAGATGACAGGTCCTAAAGCACAGACTTGTAATTGCAACCGTTTAAAATAGGGGGGCAAGAAAAAAAAAACACCCATGGTTGAGAAAATTATGCTGCTTAAGGATTGCCATTGCCCAGTGGGACCGGCGAGGTGCTGAGCAAATGAGTAAGTGGGCATAATTACAGCATGCCTGATTGTGTTTAAATAAATAACATGAATTTATTTATAAATATGGGTTTACTGCATGGCACATGTTTGCCATGGATTCCTCGCTGGAGCAAAGGCGGTGCACATGCAAAACAGCACACTGTCTCACATTTCCTATCAATAAATCACGCCATACATACATATATATATATATGTATGTGTGTGTGTGGGTGTGTGTGCGTGTGTGTATTACTAATAATTAGCAAGACTAAAAAAATAAAAAATAAAATCTTGCATTGCTTAATGTTTCAGGGGAAAAAAATTCATCAAGCATGCACCTTTCACGTGGTGTTTTTACACGTTTTGACACATGCAAATCACTTTGAAAAAGAAACGAATTTGCATATTGATTTTATTTGTGTGGTTTTACACTGCTTTCCCCTGCTTACAGTGTGTCAGAAAGCCGCTATAAAGGTCTGAATGCTCATGCATGTTGCTTTAGAAAAAAGGGCATTTTTGATGAGGCTGTGCAAACACAAGCCACTTGCATTATTCAGGAGATTAAAAACATGTACTTGTAAGCCTGGAAAATGCAGACCCCTGGTAGTAATAATGTCATAATCATAATTAATATTTAAATAATTAAAATAACTTTCATAAGGCTCGTGCGTTTCATTTAAAAAATTGCTATGTATATATAAATATATATATACAAAATGCCGTGCACATGAAGCTGCCATATAACCATAATGTCCTTTTTCCACTGCAGCGCTTAGCACTGTTAGCATGCTAGCTTCAGTCCATGGCAAACAGGCTAGGAGCCGCATGCATGCACGCATGCATGCGTGCCATTGTACTGTACACTTCATGGGGAGTTGCAAAACTTGGCTTTGCACTTTTATCGGCTGCACTTCTGGGTGACAACACTCCGCTTCTGCCTTGCCTCCGTGCCTACCCGGGGAGTCCGTGTGTGTGTGTGTGAGAGGAGTGTGTAGGTGTGTGTGTGTGTGCACATACAAGCTGTAAATAAATGAACTTACTGTGCGTGCTGTTGGAGAAAGTGATCCATTGGGAAGGTAGGGGCTTGTGAGATCGGGGATCATTATAAATGGATAGCCCGGGTACGGTGGGCTCTTGAACAGCCCTCCATCTTGCCTTTTCGCAGCTAACATGGCGGGGGGGAGGAGGGGGGTGGGAAAGAAGAAAACTTTTTTTATAAAGTGGCCTTGAGAAGTTTTTTTTTTTTTGCCTCAAAATTGCATTTGAGTAATAAAGCGGAGGAGGTCGCCTCCGTCAGGCACATACAATGTCATGTTGCATGAAAAAAAAAACAAGTGAACAATAAAGCAGAAACTCACCCTCCTCTAAACTTTCCCTTGTTTTGTCTCTGAAAGTTTCAGATCTAGGCGCAGGCCGTCTTTCCGCCTTGAAATGCAATGAAACACAAGGATTGCGTTAAAGTTAACACAGCGGACGATGAAGGGCGATAGTTAACTTTCTTTGCAAGTCTACCGCTGTTACAGTGTAAGTAAATGTAGGCCCCTAAACTTAAAACAGCGCCGGGGACGATCGATCCCCGTATTTTTTAGCATGCCACCACCCCCCTAAAAAAATCAAACTTACCTCTGAATCCGACGAGCTGTTCTGATTTGTTTCCGACTCGTTTACAAGAGAAGATTTGACATCTGCTAAATCCCTTTCTGCCGAGGAGTTCTCCGAAATTTTCTCTTCCTGCTCCCCTTCGTCTTTGAAGGAAATCATTTCATCGTTTGCGCCCAGATCGTCCCCTCCACCGCCGTTGAGCTGCGGCATTTTTCCCGAGCAAAAATCTTTTCTGTTTTTTTCTTTCTTTTTTTTAGAGAGGGGGGCAAAAAACACAAAGTTTTTAAACCCTTGATCTCGGTGATCTAGAAAGTCCGAGTTTAAGTTTGGGGTCTGTATTGGCGTTTTCCAAAGCTCTGGCGGTTGGTACAAAACTAAAAAAGAAGGGAATCTTGGCAGAAAAAGGAAGCCGGAGAAGGAGCCGAGCCGCTCGGATTGAGTGAGTTGAAGTTGGTCGGAGTGGTTTTCAGTTCAAAGGCGGCGCTGATTGACAGATAGAGAGGGATGGAAATAGAGAGAGTCTGGATTCAGGATTATTGACAGGGAGAAACACACAAGAAACTAATGAGATTCAAACAGGGAGGGACTTGAAGTGACGTTTTCATAAATAGGAGGAAAAAAAGAAAAGGAGAGAGAGAGAGAGAGAGGGGAGAGAGAGAAAGAGAGAGGGAGGCTGGAGGAAGCCGGCGGACGACTGCGGTGAAAAGCATGTGAGGAGGAAAAAGGCAGTTTGGGAGCAGGACAGTGATGGTAAAATAGGAGGAAGATAGGAGTTGCTTGCAAATGTGGATTAAACGCACATATGGGCGGTCTCCCAGAGGAATGAAAAAAAAAATGAAAAGAGGGTACTTCCTCAGGCTGTTTGCAACCAGTTTGACTCCTCTGTTCCCGACCAGTCTGTCACACTAGGGCCAAATAAAGTTAACATTATAGCTGAAATTAAAGTTTTATTTTATTTTTTTCAAATCCTATCCTTTCACATTCAGATTCTCTAACCTACTTTTGGATCTGTCCTTAGTTTGCATACTAAATACCAGAGGCCTATCAAGGCAGAATAAAAGCTATTACCCCGACCTTGTTTTCCTATTTTATCTGCTTTGTCAGTTCCTTAGATCTATTTTTCATCATATTAGATAATGTTTCCTCAGATCTATTTTTTGGGATGGAGGGTGTTATTGCATCCTGCTTTCTTGACAGGTGTGATGTCCTTTGGGACTAACCTGAATTCCTCACTGGCAGCACAGACTGACTTGGATTTTTATATATATATTTATATATTTCTTTTTTTTCTCTCTCTTCTCTTTTAGCAGCCAGGCTGGACACAAACAACTGATGCAGATTTAGATGCTCCAATTCTGTGTCTTATTTTGTAGAAAATCAGCTATATGACACTGTAGACTGTAGGTTCACAGCTAATAGGAAAAATGTTGAGAGAATTGCTTGTAATGTTACTACATATAATAAAAAAAATCTATTGTAATCAATCTAAAATCCATTGCATACATTTTTTTAAAAATGGAACAAAGAAAAAAAATTCCAAAACGTAAATTATTTATTTTATTTAATCTAAATAAAACAGATTAATTAAGGATCTACATGAAATAGCAAAAAAAAAAAAAAAATTATAATGTTGCTCTCCTAAAATGCACATTAGTAAATCAGTAGGAGGGGAGAGCCTGAAGCTTTTCCCCCTTTGAAAGGGGGCTGTTACATTAGTGTGTATATGTCAGAGACTGATCATAGTTGAATCTCATCAGGCAGGAAATGCAGTTTCTCTTACAGCCAATATTTGATGGAGTAATCCCACACACACACACACACACACAAACCCAACAATTAATTTTTAAATGTAGCTGCAAGAAATAGAGTTGAAGCATATATCCAGGTGACACTTACACTCTGTTGCAACATGGCTCCTTTCAGGCAAAATAAAGCAGTGTAAGATCAAAAAAACAAGCCACAGAATTGCTGATTAAAAAAATATTGTTTCTTGTCATCATGCTCTTAGACGTATAAAAACAAATATTATGACGCTAATTCCTCTGTATCTGCTCTCAGCAGTGTTGTCAAACGGAGCTGATGGGGAATTATGTGCACAGCGTAGCACCACAGTGCTGTGAATCTGCCTACCTAACTCACCTAGACCAGGCAACGGCATGAAAGCAGACAATTGCGCTCGGTGATCACTGATGTGCCTTATCTGGATGCGGTGAAAGCTGTGTTTGTGTCAGCTGGCTGCAGCCCAGCCAGCAGTGTTAGGGAGCAAGGAGGAAAGGGGAAGGCACTATCGTCTCTGGTTCTCATCCAGTGCGTCTGTGTTTAGGCAGCCGGTGGAAGAAGAGGCACCCCGCCGCTCGGGGCCCTCCAAACCCGAGCCCACACAGACCAGACCAAAGCAGAGGAGATCCAAGCTGGCCTCTCCCCGGATTGCCTCAGCAGGTACCTGAGAGTATACTGGGGGCTGGCAGCATGTTATCACGCGTGCCGTGGGGACACCTGCCTCTGATGCCGCCCTGGTGATTCTAATCTACAGGACCCTTTAATATCATAATGATAGGCTATGCTGCTGCTGCCGCCGCTGCTTTGAATGATGGAGCGGGAGCACGCCCGGTGTCTGTTGGTGTTATTTATTTTGTCGTGGGCTTTTACATGTTCACCTCTGCTCCTTGTGGTTGCGGTTTAGTACAGGCGGAGCCTGCCTCATCCTCCTTTGGCTGAGTGCGTGGAGGAAGTCAGAAGCATCACCTGTGCCTAATCACGTGACCATTTTTGTTCTCATCAGCCCCACTGATTCTGATCTTACCTTGAATTGCCATTTTTGGAAATGAAACTCGCACCAAATTTAATTACACCGATGCTCCCTCATACAAATTTAAGATAATTAAATGTAACATAAAACCTTTCCAACTTTATATATATATATATTAAATATAATAAATGCTTAATTTTTTTTACCTCCTACATTCATTTATGTGTTCTCTTTACCTTTATCCTACCTATTTAATGCAAGAACAGAAACAAAACATTCTAAAATCCATTTGCTTTGAAATATACATGTTTGCAGCAATATTTATAAAACACATGCAAGAAGCCTTTTACATAGTACACATTCTGGTTTTAATTGTCTTTTGTTTTCCAATAATGGTCTGAATAATTAAATGGTCTATCCAGTCAAAACACTCTTTGGTGAATAGAGCTTTCATGAAGAGGAGTTACTGTTTAATATAATCTCATAATTCCTCTCAATCCCCCTCCTCACCACCACCACCACCACACATATGCTTTATGCTTGTGTAAAGCAAATAGAAGCTGCACGAGTAAGCCGACATATGTTTAGGCTGCACTAGTTTACGTACAGCCTGCACAGACAAAAATATCCCACAGATTCAGTGTTCACAGGTACGCGGCTAAATAAAGTTTGTCTCCAGCTGCCTTAAAAACACAATGGAAGGAGGGTTAAATAAATTCCGAGTGCTCGAATCCTCAGACACAAAGGCAAAAAAAAGTCACCTGCTTTCGAGCAACGTGCGGCGAACATGCTCCGCGTCCTCAAACAGTTAATTTCCCGTCATGCATCTGCGTTGCCAACCGCAGCCACTAAAAGGTCTCTCGCTGCTGATTAACATATTACTGCTGGACATTTTCTCCTTTCTCTGCACACACACACAAAAAAAAAAGGCGCCTGTTTTATGGTAACTTATTTATTCCTGCAACGAGGTTTGTTTACTTGTTAATAGGCGAAACTTAACATTTAACTTCAGTTGCATTTGCAAATTTCCTCTATTGTTGGGAGTGATGCTGCTGAACATTTTTGGCATTTGCCTCACATAAATTCTTTCACCAGGATAATGCCGCAGTTAGCCGTAATTACATCTATACTAATAGTCCTAATCATTTTTTTTTTTTTTTTAAAGAATGGACAGGATGGAGGAAATAAATGTCTGTTTTACCTGATTATGAAAAGCATGTCTAATGCTGTATATTATTTTAGGCTAAAAGCCAAATCAGACAACAAATATCTAGCTTGTGCTTGCATTTGTGTGCAAATGGTTAAGCCCGCTTTCTTGAGCAGCATTCTTCTCATTGTGCTCACCAGATTGAGCGCATCCCTGTTGTCTAAGCATTTCTGTGCCTTTCAATTACTCACTGGATGGATTGTGGGGGGGGGGGGGGGGGTTATATTCTATACATCAAAACGTGGCAAATGATGAGGAAAGAGCTGCTTTCTTGAAAATGAAGTCATTTCATGTGTACAATGCATATACAGTAGATATATATATTTATTTCTTTTCTCTCTTATTGTACGTGTGCAAAAGGAGTTTCTCTGCTCCACTTGCCCCTCAGCGCTCTAATCATTTGACACAATGGGACAATTTATTTGAAAATAAAAGCTGTGTATACAGGAATTCCATTCATAAAGCCTTCAGAAATTAATTTAAGAAGGAAAACGCTCAGAGTGTTCTATTGACCAAAGCTTTAAGCACTGAGGGTTATGTCTTTTTCCACAGAGAGGACCTGTTATCAATATAGAAAGACGAAATCCGGTGCGTCTGCTCACTGAAGGTCAACCATGTCTGAGAGACTTATTTTGCAGGAGCATATTAGTATTAAAAAGCGCAATGGCTAAAAATATATAAATGCATTTTTTAATGCATTCAATTTCTGGCTGTGTTTACAATTCAAATGACAAATCTCAATGATGACAGCAGAGAATAAGAATAATAGCATAATGAAGTTGCCTGTGACTCTGCACTCATCTAAATCAATATTACCCCAACGAGACTAATAAAACAAACAGCTCAACGAGCATTTCATTAGGTTAAAAGTTTGGGAACCAATAATCGGAGTGTCTCAGGACACAAAGTCTTATATTTTTTAAGCCAGGAGAAAAAAAAAAAATTGGATGAGGAGTTTTCTTGCAAACAGTCTGGACACATGTGATGAATGTAGGCACACTGCTTTTCATATCACTGGAGGAACTGGACTCAAGCAGGAGCTGAGTGTCTCCAGAACTCATCTGTGCAGCATCGTGGGAACCATATCAGGCCGGCTACGTGAGCTGTCTCCCGTCGCCTCCAAAACAAACAGCCAAGCGATTTTCAGAAATGGACGCGATAGCCATTAATCAAGGTCTGAGGCAGGTCCTGAACTCTCTAAACATGGAATCCACCCGGGAGACGAGGTTACTTATGTACTCTGCTGCTGCAGATCTACGGAGCAGCACACACACACGCACACACACACACACACACACACACACACACACACACACACACTGTTCACCTGTCCGTCAGGGCAGCATCTCACAGGAAGAGGCAAGCCAAGCCTCTGCTGGCTGGTAAATGTTACTTAAAGGTCAGCGGTGCTTAAGCCAATATGTTGGTGATTTAGTAATATTTTCACACTGGATATATGGTGAACACATCAAGCATCGAGGTAGCCAAAGGCTGATTCATGTGTTTGCTATTAGATATCCGGTGAATTCAGTTTATACGCAAAGGAAAGTCCAGTTGTCTGTATCGCATGGCCCTCCTTGAAGAGGCACATATAAACAGTCAGGATGGCAAAATCCTGATGAATTTGAGGTGTTCAGTTCGTCAGCTGATCAGCTACAAAAGCAAAAGTCTGCCTGCAAATTTAACCTCTGACCTTCATGTTTTTTAAACCGCTAAAGAAAAATGAAAGCAGGACAAATGTGGAGAAGGTATCTTCCTGCTTTGGTGCCTCTGAAGAAAAACTGGGACTCTCCCTCTTCTTTAATGGCACTGTAAGCAGGACCATCGACATCGCTGCACTTTTTTTTTTTGAGTAGAAACTCTTTCTGATTGTTAGGTAAGAGAGGGAGCATCTCACACAAAGTGCTTCCTCAAACCGGAAGCGCGGGGCCTTATCGTGAGAGGCGCAAAAAAAGAAGGAACTGTGCCTTCTTCATGTTCCCGACAATGGGACGTTAATTAAAATCACAGTAAGGGCAAGTTGACCTTTTGGGGTCTGAATGAAGTCATTATGTAAATGATGGAAGCAGGTTGGCTTTGCGAGGCTGCGCGCGAGTTTTCGGCAAAGTTTTGTGTGCTTTTGTTGTCTTGTGTCTACCTGCTATTTTTAAGATATCCAAGGCATTTATGCTTATTGAAGAAAAAGTTTTGGTAGCAAGCGCTCTTGCGCACATTACCTAATTGTCGTTACAGAAAACCAAACCACAGAGAGGAATCTGAGAAATCGTTTCAAACATAAAGAGGGCTCATTTGAACTTGACATTACTGCTCATTTGCTGAGTTATGAAGAAGCGGGGTTTTTTTTTTCTTTCAGTGCTATAAATTCTTGGAAAAAGCTTTAGTACAGAGAACCAATTGCATCTTTAACGTGTGCAGTTATTAACGAGCGACACAATGGAGACGTGACCTTGTGTGAAATGAGTCGCCTCTCAGTATAAATCAGAGCCGCGTCTTGTTCATTTGGCTATGTTTTCATTAACAGAGTGGAAGATGAGCTGCTTAATGAGACATCAGTCTGCATTCTTTGTGCAATACAAGTCAAAAGAAAGCTAAACATCATCCAAGGTTAAGTTGTGAGCAGGTTATAGCTGATGCAAAGGCTTATGTCTTTTTTTGTGTGTGTGTGTGTGTGTGTGTGTGTGTTGATATTGTTCTCGATATCTACACAAAAAGGAGAACTATAGCAATTTCACGTAAAAGGAAGCCAAAATCTGTCCGCCGTGCATACAAACCCTTTTGTTCACTTAAGGTTGTATCTCCTTTGTAAAAATTTACGTGCCTTTATTAGATTGTTTACAATTGTGAGTAATGATAAGTAGAGGGTGGGAATGTAAATCAGCAACCTGTTGTACAAACTACTACCATTTTAACTAGTCTGTATAAATAATTACACCGGAAAACTTTCTGCCCTATTTAACACTGGAACACATTTTTTTCAGTCTGATTCATAAGAATCCTTCTTTTAATTTATATCTTATATACACAAACAGCACTTTAGAGCCTTATATTATGTATGCCTGTGCCTAAAGACATAAGCCAGACAATGGCATTAAGCATTTAGGCCCTTACTAGGGGATTATAAGTAGCATAATGTAAAACTGTTTTTTATAAGCATCTGAGCAATTAAAGTAAAAGCACTCATTATGCAAAAGTTTTCAGGGGTTTGCCATATTATAATGTTAATATTCTGAATTAGTAAACTGATCATTACCATATATTGTGTTTGTCTTTATCTGCATAGAAACTACAGCTGTCATATATATTTTGTAAATTGTCATAAAAATTGCATTAAAGTCTCATTTTTCCACCCATTTTCTTAACTGCTTATCCAGCTCGAGTTGTAGGGCAGCTGGATCCTATCCCAGCTGTCAGAGACAGGTTACACGGGAGGAAACCGGAGCGCCTGAGGAAAAAAAAACGTGCAGCCACCAGGTCCACACAGAAGGCCCCCAGCTGTCCAGCAGCTTCAAATCAAGGAACCTTCTTAATGTGAGGCGTCAGTGCTTACCGCTGCGCCACCACGCTGTCACAGAATATCTTAATATAGATAGCAGATACAGTACTGTTCAAAAGTCTGGAGTCACCCCTCGTTTCTTTAGTTTTTGCTTCCAAGGAGCCACACTTTCTTCTAATTTTTTTAAAAACAGTGCTGAGCAACAGTTCTCCAGGCTTTCTGAAGGTGTATCAAAGTTTCAGTCCACTCCTTTTACCTGAACATTTTCAGAGGAGTGTTTTCTTGCGAAGCCATTTAACCCTGACACACGAATCTTTCAAGGATAAAAAAAGGCTTTAGGCTTTATCTTTAGGCACTGTGTTACTAGCAGCCTGTCACAAAAACACATAATTTGTTCCCATGTCTGTAGGTGAATCTATGAAAAACGGCAAAGATAACACAGTTTGACAGGCCTAAAAATTTATTTTTGCACCAACAACGTGATTGCCAAAGAGCTATTAATCGAAAACTTGGCATGTCTCTGCGAAATTTGAGGAAACGGGAATAGCAGAGGACAGACGAAGGAGTGGCAGGTCTAAAAACTATCTACAGCAGATGAACAGTATCTGAAAGCCGTGTCCTTAAGAAATGGGGAAAATCCAGCAAAGCCCTGACACAGGACCTGAGAGCTGCATCTGGCTCTTCAGTTGATCCATCTACTGTTCACTGAAGCCTCATCAGAAATGCTCTCAGTGGAAGGGTGGCTGTCAAGAAGCCATTCTTAAGGAAGGGAAACAGGGAGAAAAGGCTGAGGAATGCCAAATTACACAATAACTCGGCTGAAAATCAGTGGCAACGGGTCTTATGAGGGGATGAATCCAAATTTGAAATTTCTGGTTAAAATCGTTATCAAAAGGTACAACTCTCTTCTGGCCTCCTCAGGAGAGAGTTGTGAGGTTTGGGGCTGCATTTCAGACAGTGGTGTCGGGGATCTTGTCAAAATTGATACATGTACCATCGACTCATCAGAACTGTTTTCCCCCTTATATACTGTATTTCCATTTATGTTTGCACAGGTTTCAACAAACTGACACACCTATTTCCCATTTTCCCACCAAAATATAAAGAAATGAGGGGCAGTTCAACACTTTGGTACTTCAAAGTACAGTACTCGAGTAACAGCTCCCGCAGGTTGAGTTGAACGTTGCTGTGGTTAAAGCAGGAACCATCTGGTTCTCAGCTTTAAACACACATAAGTAAAATCTAAAAATCTAAAATTAATTGCAAAGGACGCGAGTACATTTAGAAAAAAAACCTCTCACGTTCTGCATCTCTCTGATTTTTTTTTTGTTTGTTTGTTTGTTTGTTTGTTAACTTACCATGACCTCGTTGTATTAGTCAAAAAGGGATGTTTTACAAAATCTCTGATTGTTAAGCCCTACACATAATTCAACAGTTGTTATTTTGCAGACAGCAGAAGGTAAAAAAGAAACGAGGGCAACCAAATACACCAAAGTACATATTTCTCTCTTTGTTTAAATGCTCTTTGTTGTCGATATGACACATACTGTACGCTCACAGCTGCTCTTAAAGGTCTGTCGGTCTTTTGTTTTAACGTTTGACTCTGATGGAGGGATGTGAGTGCACGATGTTTGAGGGCACAGTTGGTTCAAATATTGATTACCTCTCAGGTATTCATTTTTCCTGAAAATTGATTCCCAAATCCTTCATAATCACACAGATAGTTCTGCGGTAGGTACATTAGATACAGCGTCGACACACACACACAAACGCACACGCACATCCACAACAACAAGGCCCCAAAGCTTCACGCTTTAGCCTCAACTGGAGTGTTTTGGCTGCAGCCCTCGTGGTCTTCTTCCAAGATCCTAATTGAGAAATTAATGCAGAAAAATCAATTGGCCTCAAGTTTTGTGTCCAATAGACTCCTGAAGGCTTCAAGCGAGCAGCAATCAATGCTTTCCACATGGGTGGCTCCAAAGCCCCTTCACTCTTTTGTTTATGTGCTCATAGCTGGAGGATTTCGATATATGAATTTAAATGAAATAAACATTAATGAGTTTTTCACCTTTTTGCAATCCCCTGTGATATACAACGTATATTCCAGGGCATGAAATCACGTCTTTGGTTTCCACTTAAGTATGACTTAACGCTAAAAAGCTTACTAAAATTGGGATATATTTTGTAGAAACTGTGCCCTTACCGGCAACACTTTTGAGCCGGCCTTATTTACACTTCAAAATGAGGATCTTTTAACATTCTGTGATCATCTGCGTTCATCGTTGGCGGATGAATCAGTGTGTTTTGAGCATCCTGTTTGCCTAGAGGACATCAGCTTATTTAGGGCCATTTGAAAACTCTGCACATCATCATCAGGTCAATGAAAAAGCAACCTTGAATTCCCTTTGACACAACTGTCTTTTTCCAGTTTTCAAACCAGCCTCAGCGCGCATCACCTTGTTACAACTTAAGGCAAAATGGAGAAATGGAGGAATGGGAGAAAGATGTGAGTGAGAGTAATTCCACTTAAAAAACAACAACAACAAAAAACAAGCTTTTTTTCCTGTTGGTCTTTCTACCTTTTACGGTCAAAATCTCAACCAAAAAAAAATGGACATCTGCTCGTGGTTGTTGTGCCACGTTCCTTTTTGTGCTCGTTAACCACCTTCCAAATTCATCATAAGCCCAGAGATCAGATCACAGTAATATTTGATCAATATTAATAAGGATAGCCAAACTCCTCCAGTAATTACCACAGTCTCCGGGCTTTGATTTCGACCATTACTAACGCCTCTGCATCTTTAGATTAAAAAAAGCGACCCCCTTTTATTTCATAACATTAAATCCCGACATGCATCTTCTAAAAGCTCTAATAAGACAAAGATAAGATTTGCATCCCCATACAAGTGTCTTTTTCAATTGATTATGAAGCCGCCATTGATGTGCGAGAAATTGATGTTTTCCTCTGTTCTTAAGGGCGGCTAATAGAAGGGGCGGGCTTCGAGGAGGAGACTTTGCTACTTTGATCTTCAATCAGTAAAAAATCCCACTTCTTCTTTGTCAGACTATATTTGGTAAATAACAGTGACAATCTGCGGGGCCTAGAGAAGGAGAGGAAGAGAGATGTGTTGAAGCGATAAAGATGGGTTGTTCGAGAGGGAGGACAGTGGGAGAAAAGAGGGGGGAAAAAAGGGAAATAAATAAATGATAAATTTAGGACATTAAAAAGCGAGAATAAGCCTTTTACATCTCTGCTGTGCGACGCAGTCCTGAGATGCTAAAATAGCCGAAGCCTTTTGGCACTTTGACCTCACATGGCCGAAGACTGCAAATATTTCTTACCATGTTTATTTTGGGCATAAGCAAATTTTGCACAACTGCCTCCGTGTTTGTTTGACTGGCGATGCAATATGACACACACAGTAGGCTTCTAATTAGGCCCTATGAAAAACAACAGGTGGATGTGAGAAAAGTAATAAATCAGTCAGCCAATATGGCTGCCAACAGGCCTGTTGCCTTCACTGTTTTTTTGTTTTTTTTTAATGTGTCTGCAAAGAGAATCGTTGGCGGACATGCACTCTGAACAGATGCACAAGATGTTATGAGCATCCCACGCATATTTGTGCAGCGCATCATTTTCTGTCTGGAATTTCTTTATAAAATCCTCATAGATGCTGCTCATGTCTATACTGCACCTTTGGCACGAGGCTTGGCTCATGTTATATGCTATGGGATATCTGAACACAGGTAGGTAATGGGAAACGTGCCTTCTTTAAGCCCTCCCTTACAAAATGAAAGCGTTCGGATATAAAGCAGAGTGACAAAAACACAAGCGTGCTTGTAACATTTAAATTACGAAACACAAAAGCTACCTTTTAAAAATGGCGGTGCAGCGGTTAGCACTTTTGCGTCTCAAAGTTCAAAGATTATGACCAAAATCATCTCTTGGGGAAAGAAAATGAAAAAAATATACATAAACACAGTTTTCCTTGGCCTTCATGCATTAATTACGCTGCAGTTTGTGGCGTGTTTTCAGGCAGCTTAATAAGTGAGTTGTGTTTCTTTGCGGCGCAGACACAATTCTGCAGCATTGTTTGCAAATATTTGGTTCTTGGTTAACATCGCTTCCCCTACGTCTGAAGGATTTCCAAACAACGGATGATGCAGCACGGTGGTGTGGTGGTTAGCGCTGCTTCCTCACAGCAAGAAGGTCCACTTTTTCTACCCCGACCCTGAAAAGGATGAACGGAAGAAGACGGTTGGATGATGATCGGCTTTGAGGGGTTTGCTTTCCGATGATTTTTGTTGTTTTATGTATATTTGTCCACACTAGTCCAGGAAGCTTCAAGCTGCACTGTGCAGGGACAACTGTGATTGGCACATGCAGGCACATGATCAGGCGGCTGTGATAGGGTTCTATATACATCTATATCCTAGAAGTAGGGACTCGGCACAAAGATGATACCCCGTCAACAACGACAACAAACTGAATTCAGGGTGCGGACACGCAGCTATAAGGCAGAATAGAGAGCACTAAAATAAGAGTAAAATAGCAGTTAAACAGCTGACAGCATTATACTGTCTGTCTGCCTGATATGCTTTACAGTACAATGCCAGTTTAGTGCTGGCAAATCTAGCTGACAGTACTGTAGTTTGACAGAGTTCTCACAGTACAGTCTGGCTCTTTCTAAAGCTAACAAAAACTTCTTTTATTGTATTTTATGCTTTTCTATGGTGACTTTTTTGACTGTTCTTCAGCACCAAACAAACAAACCACATATACTATGTTAATCGGTAATTGACAACCAGGCCAAATCATTATCATCCACTCAAAAGTGTTCAGCTTATTACTTTTTACAGCTGTATAACTCCAAAGGTGTGATTTCTTACCAACAAGTTAAAGAAACATTGGATCTGCAACACTGTGTCTCCAATTAACACAGCAGCTGTTACGTAAGCCCAAAGTCAAATTAAGCTTCAAGCATTTTGTTGTTTAGTCGTTTCTGAAAGAGACCCAGGCAGGTGAAGTGTACACGTGGGCTGAGAGAAGGTGAAAAACACCTGCGAGGGTTTTAAAAGGGACTAGTTTGAGGGTCATAAAACTCAGGCACACACGCGACGTAAGACTCAGAAAGAAGAGAGAAAACGGTTTAGTTAAAAGGGACACGAGACGGGAGGCGGGAGATGCGATGGTGAGCTGCGTAGACGGAAGAGTCGGAGCTGAAGCCTGAAACGGAGGGAGCTTGGTGGGAGGTTGTGGGGAGGCTGGGGGCAGGCTCCAGGCAGAGGAGAGGGCAGGGAAGGATTCATGGCCCAGGATCAACAACAGCACACTCAATAAACCCCCCATGGACACCGGGGAGAAAATATGCCTTCAACAAATGCAAGCACTCATTTACAAATTTTTACAAACCTTTAAGGAACAACAAAAAAAAAAAGTAGGTGATTCGATGCTGTTCAATATCAACCCTGTAACAACCAAAGAGCGGACTGGGGATAAACCTGAAACAGAGGGCATATGCACCAGACGTGGGCTTTTTGTTTCTAAACAAGCTGATTTTTCACCTTTTTTTGGATATCAAATTTCTGAAGATGTGAACAATTAAGCAGAGAGAAGCGTGAAAAATGGCTCCTATGTCGTCTAAATAACACAGCCTCTTAAAAAAAGGGGATATTTTATTGAACCTCCCCAACCACTCAGACTGAGAGGACCAGATCACAGACACGAAAACTTGGAAATGATGCACAGCTACAAAAAGGTTGCAGTTGCTGCATCCGGGGACTGTATATCTGCTTCAGCAAATATAATGGTGAAATTAATGAAGAAAGTGGTTTGCCTCGTTTTCTTAATTACCTCGAATCTGCCATGAATTTAAAGTTAAAAGACTTCATAAACATCATAAGCACACTTAAATTTGTAGATCGCCAACATTTAGTGCAAAAATTAGGTTTCAAAAGACAAAAGATGTAATTAATATTCTAGTTTGTAATGACCTTGTATCGCAGTGCATTCATTAAAATAATTTTGCATTGTTTTTATACTATCTGTTGTGTGGTTACTTGTATCATTTCCAAAAAACAGGACCGCATGACCTCAGCACAGTCTAATTGTGGTCTAATATTGATTTTTTTAATTTATAAGAGATTCATGAATATGGATTGAAGGAAAAGGCAAAAACATTGATAGCGTTTAAGATACGCTGCCGATGAGTCCAGCTTCACTCCTTCCCTACACCGAGAGGATGGAAGGTTGGGAATGTGGTGAGGCTCTGCTGCAGCTGAAAAGCTCCGGTGAGGACTGAGGGCTTCGTGTAGTGGTTACCGGCTCACTGAAGCCTCTGACCCAGCGACCACCAACCTCTCAAAAGTAACTCAAGCCAAAAGTGAACATAAGAGGCTCTTTCTTCCAGCCCTGTTAGAGCCTGCATCCATAAAAAGCTCTGCTGGTTCACTCAGTCTAAAGATGGCTGATTCTTCCAAACATCTCTGGCCAAAACTATTAAAACTCTTCAGATAAATTCGCACAAGCAGTCCCTGTCCTAATACTAATGAGGGCTTATGCTGCAGAAAGAATTCGCTTTTAAGAAGTTTTTGGTTTGTTTGCACCTTTAAAAAAAAAAAAAAAAAAAAGAGCATTGCAAAACCCATTCATTTTACTTCTGTCATTCTGGAGTTGCTTAAATTCAAACATGAGCGAAGACAAAGAAGATTTAGAAGAAAACTTTGTCGTCGTTCTCAGGGAATGAAAATTTCAGAAGGGCTGTTGCTCTCCGATCCCCGCACGTCCATTAGTGGCCCCCGTACCCCACCACGACGGGAGAGAAAAACCTGTGTCAAAAAGTCTGTTTTGTAACGGAGCCTCATCAGCATATTTGAATAATACATAGTGCTTATAAGCATATTAAATGGAATGTGGCCATGCGTCATTTGAAGGCAGAGATTAGACCTTCCCAGTTAATTATAAAGATGTCAAATGTCAGCGGGTGAACCCACGCCCTGAGGTCACCCCCTTTAGTTTGGTGATTATATGCACAAACTATAGATAAAGTGTCATCATACAGGCTATTAAGGTGCTGAGGCTTAAAGAGAGGCTTCCCCTCGCCTTTATTACTATGCAGAATCTGTCAGGGGAGAAAAACGAGACCACGCACTCTTAATGGTTTCTCAAACACTTACTACTCTCAGCCTTAAATTTCCCTCGCATACTTTGAAACAAAGATTAATAGGGAAGCTCAACTGATGTTAACTTGCTAAATTAGCTGGCTTGGACCTTTAAGTTTCGAAAATCTTTTGCGATAACGTGCCCTTGGCCGAGACAATAGTGAGGCGGTGTGTGTGCATAAGTGTGTGAGAGCTTGTTTGGGTCATTACTGTACCATTAAGACCCAATCAGCTCACCAGGGCAGCCTTGTGGAAAGCAATGTGGGCCCGAGACAGCACCTTGGGTTCACCTTGACAGGACCGCCAGTCAAACGAGGCAGCCCTCTCTGTGTTCCTGTCAATCTGATTCCCCCTCTGAAGTTCATTTAAAGGGAGGAGCAGCGGCTCACTAGCTCCTAACAGGTAAGAAGGGCCCATATTATCAGCCCTCAGAGAGAGCAGGGCAGAAGTCTGATGTGCTCTTTCAACTGTACTAAACTGTCTGTACAGTAGCTCAGCTCACTGACTGACTAGACACACGCATATATGCGCGCGCGCGCACACACACACACGTGCACACATAGAGCAGCAACTCTGGGCTGATTGGAAAACAGAGAGAAAGAGAAAGAGCAGAAACTGAAGGAGGATAATCTGAGAGATGAGAGGTGCTGATTTGCATGAGGAAATGGAGATGTAAAGAAACAAAAAGATTAAGGGTACAGGAATAAGGATGAGATTAAATCTAGGAGGAGAGGCTGGCGTGTGAGTGTGTAAGACAGAAAGGAGGGAGGGGATGAGCAGGAGGGGGAGTCGGGTGCGAAAACAAGAGAGAGAGAGGTATATTTTCAATGGAATGTATATTGCAATCCACTTTTCTGATTTTAGTACACTGGGGGGCTATAGGAGTTTGTTTTGGTTTGGGGGAACTGACACAACATCCACTGTTTCCACCGTCAGGCATTCCCTATCACACAAAAACACACACACACAGACACACGTGCGTACATACACACACACACACACCCAACGTGAGGCCCCAGCCCAGCCCTTCCAGCTTCCTCAATATTTCATGGGATGAGCCCATGCTGACTAACTCAAGGCCATGCAAGCAAGGCTCCCTAACCGACCAAAGCGCTCACAATCTGCTGAGCTTCCCGGTTGCCAATATTCACAATCGTGGAAACAATAACATTTAGCTCCAGTTCCCAGGAATCGGTTCAAGGAGACAAAGAAGAACACAGTGCATCTGTGATGACTGCCATAAATCTAAATGTTATCACTTTTGAGTGTGCCTCTAAATGAAAAGAAGTGAAGGAAAATGCGTTAACCGGTACCACAAAGCAACATTTACACATTTTCAAAGGCTGAGTTGGAATACAATAAGTAGCCACATCTTTAAAAGCACCCTAAGGCTCTTAAAGAGGTAAAAGTTCCCAAATTCAAACTTGTTTTTTGAATGATTGCTTTAAGTTACCTCATACAGGATTCTTCAACTTTTTTGGGGGGAGTTTTGTTGCCTCCATTCTGACCTGTTTGTGTTCCTCCAAAATCCTGGCAGACAGATTTCTGTCCAGAAACAGAGCTTGAGTAGAACATCTGACACATTCAAACAAAAGGCTCTTACATTTTTCAGATTCTGTGCGAGTTGCAATGGTAGAGGACGGCACTACCACTGGAGCAACTGGAGATTATCCTAACTGGGACTCGCCAAATGGCAGATATTTCTTTCTTGCTTAAAGGATATAGCTGATGATATTCTGTTTTGTGTTACTGTCAAGCAACTGTTACTCTCAGCCATAGGCAGGAGGTTAAAGTGGGATTTGGCGGGTGGAGCATGGGGTAAAGAATGACTTAGAAATAAGTCACATAACAATTTGTTTTGTGAGCTCCAGCACATTTTTCTTTGTGTGCACTGCTGCTGCTCTGATATTCACTGAGCTTCGTGGATTTAGCCATCTGAATTCAGCAAGATATAAGCAGATGTTACACAAGCTGTATGCCTAGACACTGTGAAGCTGGTATAAAAAGGGGAATTCAGTGACTGACTTTATGAGTATAATCAGCTTAAATATAAACTGATGTCAATAACATTTGATGTAACCTAGCATTGACTATGAACCCCAGCGCCAACTCTGCACCATTACTGTAAACTTCACCACAATGCTGCGAAATAACCAGTTGCACCTGCACTAAACTGTACTGAACTACCCGGTAAAGTACTTTAATGCAAACTTTCACAAAAATACACCTTCAGCAATCACGTATAGCTCCGATATCTGATTTAAAAAACCTTAAAATGAATTTGGATATTACAAGTAAGTTTTACATTTCCAGTTTATAATACTTCACTTGCTCATCTTGAAAATTTATTGTGTTTCTCGAAACAGTTCTCTCTCAAATGAGCCACTGAGTCTCAATGGGACTACCCATTTAAAAAATCATGTTCTCTGTTTTTTACATCTTTCTTTATCTTGACCTTTTGCCACTTAAAAAAAAAAACATTACTCCATTTATGCTTCAGCTCGACACTGAATAACCACAACTTCATTGACATCAGCACCATGAACACAAAGCCTGGGCATATGGGAAGGGAAAAAGAATGTGTCAGGGGTGTAAGTGGGCTGTGGGACATTCATATTTTCTTATTACTTATCAAGTACATGGAAGGTACAGAAAACCTCATTGTGATTGCTTCCCCTTCAAAATAAAAGTTCCATCTTTTTTAAATGTGTTAGCTTTAGGGGTAAGGCACTACTTTTACTTTGAAATTCACCATTTCCATTTTGCATTGCACTCTTTACAGTTTCCTTGTTGTTTAGCAAGCAGTTGCCAAGTGTTTGCAGACAAGTTGTCATCTTACATGCAAACTATGCGTGCTGGCAATCAAAGCAATCACAGGGAGGTTTTTGGCACAGTGCCCTCTTTGCGACAGCCAGAAACCTCCAGCAGCCACTCACCAACCAGTCTGGGAGTATACATTTTTCCCTAGTGATGAAGATTACTTGGGCATCGCTTACCAGTTATAAAACACCCGTACAACTGTTATGAAAGCTTATTTTAGCTATAGAGGCAAGAACCTGTAGAGTGGGCATTTAAGCATGGGAGTCCATGGGGATTGACTTGCTTTTGTAGCAAGCATCACATGGCTATTTGAGGAACTACAGTTTTTGGCACTTCCACTTTGACTTCATTTTTCAGTGCTGAAGGTTGCCCTATTAAAAAATACAGTTCGGTTGTGTAATCATAGCAAAATTGAGCTCCACGTTGTAGAGGAATGAGCTACAGTATCAGGCTTCACAGAGAATACATGTTAGTAGGATCAACTTATCCTTTCTTGGGCTTTTCTGACAATAAGAAAAACACTACAACTGTATTCTTTAACAGTCATTTGGAGAATGCATGAAAAGGTTTTCTAGACTATACATCACACAGAAATGTTTTACTGATGACCGGTGAGCCTCAGCTGGATGTCCAGTGGGTGAAGGTGTCAGTTAATCCCCTCAACAAGACACCGGAAAACTCAGCATACAGATCACTGAAGGTGTTTGTAGATTTTACACAAAAAAAAAACAAACAAACAAACAAATGTGAAGCTGTATACAGTTTTTGGCCTGATATTTGTTTTTGAGTCTGTTCAGAATGAATATCGAACCATCAAACGCTCCAATTTTCGCCACTCTGCCTTGTTTTGTCTGGATTTTCTTCAAGCCGAGTGTCATTGGAGAGTAAACTATGTGTATGCTTTCAGTCCTTTGTATTTTTTTCCCTCCGCCTCCCTTTTCTCTCTCGCCGGATGTGTGCGAGAGAGCCAATGCGCGCCTGTGTGTGTGTTTGCAAACGAACGTGTGCAGGCTTTGTTTTTCTTTTGAACATCCCTTTGATGTTGCTGTTTATTTATTTATTTCTCTGCCTGCAAAGGCCTTTTCTCGGCGGTTAGGGCTACAGCGGATTGGGCGCGCGTTGCTCTGAGTGCCATCCATCAGCGAGGAGCCTCTCTGACGGATGAACCAGTGACCTCAGCTCCCTATAGCACATCAGTTTGAAGCTGAAGCTACGCCGGGGGATTTTTGTTTTTAAGGAGACGCAGTGTAACCGGGAGGGCCTCTGCTTCATCACCACCCTGTCTCTATCAGTGTGCGTCACATGTAAAACAACTATTTCATCTCTGGCTATGAAACGTTGTATTACTTTGGTTTCTCAATGATAATGGGGCACTTTTTTGTACCCTTTACAGCTGATTTGATACCTTCTGTCCTCTCTGTTCACAAAAAATGAGGAACACCAAACTTTACAAGTTCAATTATCACTGAAAAACTCGAGCAGTCATGTTTCAAAAAAATTGGATTCTTTGATCAATAAGTCATAGGAAGAAGTCTGTGTACATAACAATGTAAAGGTAGAAGCATGTCTAAGAGGATTTTTTTGTGACAAGCATCCAGTCCAATCAAAATTACCTACACTGTTAACACGAGATTTAGAACTTGTGAAAACCAACATCCAGGTTTTGGATTACGTCTAGATGAATTTGGCAGTTATATGGCCATATTTCTGCTCATAAGGGTTACAATGAAGCATCTCGATCTCTAGCTCCCTCTGCATCTCAGCATAGGAGGAAATTAGTCAAGAAGCTGCAGTGATGATGATTTCACAATATACAGTAAGAGACAACAGATTTTCTTAAGCAATTATCATTAATACACTGATTATGATAATTATTTAGGCATCAAACCTGCATAATTGACTAACTTCACTCTGAAACTTGCTGCATCTGTCCATGGTGCTGAACCAACCTGACCAGCATGTAACACACTGTCTCTAAACAAAGTGTTTTTGTGTCCAGCATGTTTAGGTTATGACAAAAATCAGCTTGATGTCACTATGCAACTGAATATTACGAGACCTCCGCTTTGTAAAAGATTTATTTTAGGCTAAAGGAACTCTAAAATAACCTGTCCTGCCAAGCCTGATTGGATGGCCTTGATACCTAAGTATCAAAGACTACAGGATGATGCATTTCAGTAAAGAATTAAAAACTGTGCATTACAGATTTTCACTGACCTTTTATCTCCTCTGAGTTCAGATGATTTCCTCTTTCTACGTTGATTTCTTGTTCTTTGAAGCAAATTCTTCAGACCATGACCATGCTCAGCTTGTCTTTGTCCATATCTCTGGTATTCCTTGGATAGCGTCTCCTCTGGTGACTAGCCCTCACCCATCAGCCTGTATGTCATAACCTGTGGAGTTATACCTCTGACAGACACCTACCAAGACATCCTGACAGCTAAACTAAAACTGACCTCCCCTGGCCTTTTTTCTCTGCTTACTCACACAACCCTCGACTGGCACGCCTCTATTGTTATTAAAGGACACTAATATTCCTGATCTCTGCGGGAGAAACGTCAGTAACATTAACTTAAAATAAGTTAATGTTACTGACTGAAATCGCGTCACCAACATGACGCGATTTCAGATAAATTAAAGATAATATGAATGTATAGATGATTATTTTATTAATTTATTGCTACAGCACAGTATTTTCAGATATCTTGAAACCCTACTACTACATTTATTAGCTATTCAATGCATTGCGCTTAGCCTCCTGCTTCTATTGTTTAGCTATCACATTTAGCTAAGTACTGTTAGCTAACTATTTAACTGTTAACTAGGCTACTTTTAGCTAATTAATTTGTAACTATTTCAAGTTTTTATAATATGTATCTACTAATTCGTTAATTCATACATTTAGGTAACAATTCCAACTGTTTATCACAATTTTGTTCACCTGTTAGCTAACAATTTCATATGTTAGCCACATGTTTAGCTTACTACTTCAACCATTTAATTGCTTCTTTTAAAAAATTCAAAATGCAAGCCTAGACTGGGCTTACACCTGGAATGCTATAGTGCTATACTGAACAGTAAAGTACACTCACCAGCCACTTTGTTAGGCACACCTTAATAACACAGGGGTGGACCTCCTTTTGCAGAAATCGACTCATCAGACCAGGCGACGTTTTTCCCAATAGATCAGTAGTTTCTGAAATAACGCTCAGACCAGCTTGTCTGACACCAACAACCGTGCTACATTTAGAGTGACTTAAATCACCTTTCTCCCCTCATTCTGATATTCACCAGCAGGTCAGCTTGACCGTGTCTGCACGCTTAAATGCGTCGAGTTGCTGCCATGTGATGCGCTGATTAGATATTTGCATTAATGAGCAATTGAACAGGTGTACCTAACAAAGTGGCCAGTGAGTGTCTATACTTCATACCAACCTACTTATCATTAGATGCCACATTCCTGTTGGAGGAAGCTGCTACCATTTTGACACCTTCTAAGCTTCCCTTTTTTGAATTTCAGTATCTCTTCAGTAAGAAGATAGACCAAGGATGCTGTATGTTTCATCAGTACCGCTGCCTTCATCTTCTGTCAAAAACACATTCACAGAAGTTTTGATAAATGCAACAGGTAAAGTCAGGAATTTTTTTTAATACCTATATAGGCTCCTTTGGTATTCAGAGGGAACACACACAATATTTTTGAACAACAGTCAGTCATATATGACCTTAACCTGGATGGTGATGAAGGTATGCATTTACTGTGGCTCTACCAAAAAACTTGAATAAAATTACATCGTTCTGAATGCTAACTTGGCATAGAGAAGAAAAAAAAAACAGTTAAGTGAGTTGGACAGTTGAGAAGTATCTCTCTAAATTAATGGCTGAAATTTGGTTACATGTTTAGATATTAATTTTTAAGCAATATTCCCACTTGGCTAAATAGTAGAGAAATCAAAGGCCTCTTATTATAGGTAAATGGAGACCTTTCCTCACTGTCCGGTGAGGAATTGCACAATAAAATATGATACATTTGGTTTTACCTTCAAATAAAGTGAAGTCAATGTGGTTAAACTATTGCGTATTTACACTCCATCTCCTGGTCTACTCCTGCTTTTTGCCCTGACGGACTTTTAATGATTTTTGCTGTGTTTCCAGATCAGAGAAAATATGTATGTGAGCTCATTCATGTTAGTTATGACAAAATGACAAAAGCAAGATCAGGGGAGGTGCACCGAAATGGATTTTAGAAAAGAAGGATTTTTATTTTATGGGCCTCCCAATTATCCTCAGATTTCTGGGTCGCAAAAGGAGGGTCACGTTCTAATAACGTCTTTCAGCTGTAGCCTTAGCGAGGCCCAAACAAGCCAGACTGCTTCACAATGGTGTCTAGGTTCAGTCTAGCAAACCCTTCAGCGACAGGAACAAGGTTCAGCGCACAACTGCATTTTTTAACAGAAAAGATCTATTATGTTATCTGAAAATAAGAGGAAGCAGACCCTCATGACATCGCTTTAACGTGCCTAAATGACAACAAGCAGCACTGTTACAGGTTTTACTTCTTTTTTTTTAAGTTGCTGATGACAGCGCGGGGCAACGTGTTTCTGTAAGAGAGATGGGGAAACGATGCTACCTGATAGTAGGTCAAGACTCTGCGCCAATAGGAATGCAAGGTCAAAGCGCAATCACAAAGCACTGCACTCCTCTGAAGATGAGTGTCTCCAAGCTGCTGACCTCCCCGAATCCTTTATTGACTTCCGAATACAATAAGAAGATCTTAGTTGCGCCATCTTCTCCTTTTACTTACTTCTGTCCCATTTTAGCAGAAGATGAACCACTTGAGAAAGCATTCTCTCTTTGAATGAGCACAATTCTGAGCGCTCATTCGAAGGCACTACTCGTGTGCAACTATAAGATCGTTCTATTTTTTCTAAATGGCTTGTCCTTCAACCAGCGCCATCAGCTCAAATACAAGAGGATTACATTAGATTTCAATGGGTGGAAGCAGCGGCTGGGTTGAATAAGCAGCTTGCCTTATTCAAGCCATGAAGAGATGTTTTATTTTATTTGTATCCAGTGGCATTATTTCTTTGAGCTGTACATTTCAAAAACACTGCGGTGCTTCTGCATTGACCACTCCTGCTACCATTGCATCCACAGGGATGAACACCCCCCCATGACCCATGAGTCCCCATATCCCCTCTAAGCCCCTTACAAAACCTCCAAAGAAATCCAACGTTAAAGATTTATGACCTATAGATTATGCAAAGATTTTTAAAAAAAATTATTCATATGGGATTTAATGCTTTTCCAGCGTGGCATTTAAAGTTTTCCGCAGCACCACCAAATTAGAATTCAACAGGCAGCAAGAAACAGTCTGCATTTAGTTTGTTCGACCATCAAAGCCTAAGTAAAAATCCTTTCTTAAGAGACATCACAGAAAGCGTTTGACTTGGCTTGAAAAGCTTTTGTTCCTTAATCAGTTCACAATATCTAAGAAACAAAAGATAAATTCATGTCGTTAAAACGTCTGGCCAAACATTTGATTGATCTTTAAATCTACCTTAAAAGGCAGTTATGACAGGCACACACACCAAAAAAAAGCCTCTGAACCACCGATAGCACGTGAAATATTCTTTATAAATAATAACGTAGGTGAAATGTACACTCTTAACATTTAACTCTGCTTTACATCAACCCTTTAGCTGAGGCATGTGTGTGTAGGTGTTCCAGAAGAAACTGATTGCTGTCAATCTTTCTGTACAGCAAATGTTCAGCAGAAGAAGAAGAAGAAGAGGTGTTTTGCTCTGTGCGGTTCCCTCTACCTTAAACCACCACGACTGGCCTCATTTGAGAGTGGTCAGCTCCCTCGCAGACAGATGGGGAAGCACTCACAGTCCTTTATCTATGCAAACACACCTGATTATGGGTGTTGAGGAAAGTAAATGCTCATTTGCGTTTGTTTTACTTGCAATATAAGGGCCTGGTATGCTTTACTGCTGTTCTGTACCAACTCAGGTCTTACTTGGTCACCAGAGATAAAGAACAAAGTCCATACAACCAATCTGCCTCGTGAAGGTCTCTGGACCTTTCACTTCTCCCTCTCTGGAGGGGAGTGTGTGAATTCAGCATTTTGATCCTGAGGCGTAATCGAGCGTCTCCTTCTTTGGAGAGCCGCCGAGGGATTGAAGCGCCATCAATCAGACCTCTCTCCGGACTGTCCGGCCATTTTACGTGCGGCTGAGCCTGAGCCGCTCGACGGCGGGAACGATGAAGAGGTGGTTTTCGGCTCGTGACAAGCTCGCGTTTGAGGCTGCTTTATGATTTTCTCATCACGCCCAACGTGGCACGACATTTACTTAAAGGGAAGTTTATTGCACGTGTACCTTAAAAAGAAAAAGGAAAAAAAAAGAAAACACCGAGCAGTTTAAACAAGAACTTCTCACAATTCACTCAAACCGCTCTAAAATCTGACCATCTCAAGCAGCACTGTCCCATGCATCGCTCTCAGCTGGATTAACCTTTGTGGTTCACTTTAACAAGCACACCAACAGAATAATTAATATGTTTTGCCCCCCCCCCCTCCTACGCCTGGTCAAAGGAAGGCCTATAGGCCAAAAGTGCTGTTGGCCTGTTTAGCATAAAATGAGTGCATTAATACCGGGAGACTCAATTATTTTACAAATAGTTTGGTTGACACTGCAGGTTACGAGAAGCTGCCAACTTTGAAGACCTTTAGCTTGAGGCAATGCGGTCTTTGGCACTAATTATGGACAACAGTATGGCATGGATGAGTAGAAGTTACATGTGCATTCAAAATGCTTTTTTAAACTGTCTTTGGGATAACGTAACACACAGAAAGAAATTTGGTATCTTCATGTTTTTTGTTTTTAGTTACAAGAATCAAAAAAAAATCAGGCCTAAAACTGGAACTCAGGTTGCTAAGTTTGGACCATCTGTAGGAGTGCATTGTATCCTCTTTATGCGATTTCTTTGTTTTACAGAATTACAATCAGGATAGAGTTCACATGCCTGCAAAAACCTTTCATGACATAACGTTATGATTGCTATGATTTTAGTTCAACCCCGACTCTCCGTCTGCTCTTTGGTAGATCCAGACGATTCTCCTTACCCATAATCCCCTCGCTGATTCCTTCCCCTTTCTCGCACCTGATTAGAATTTCTGCCGTGGCCTCTGGGATTGGATGATTTCAACATATTTTATTTAACTGCTTTTGTAAGCCCTAATATTCAGCAGCTGTGATCTATGGCTGAATTACAATTTTCAGGGTCAAGGAGGGACTTGTGGTTGTGGAAAAGGGGTGGGTACGAGTGGCTGCGCAGGTGGGGGGGAAGAGTGTGTATGTGTGTGTACGTTGGGAAGGGGGAAGTGATGGAAAAAGGAAAAAACAGAGAGGAAAAAGGGAAGGAAGACTCTCACGAGTTGTCTTTAAAAATGAATGAGAAAATGGGTAATCCCCGAGTCACAGCATGAAAAGAGGGAAAATCAATATGGCCTCTCAGTTCACTTGGGCCCTCACAAGTCCTTGAGATGAACAAAAAGTTGTGCATTTTGTTGCCACATCCATATGTCTCAATAGAGAGGTGTGTGTTTGTGTGTAAAACTGAGTGTGTGTGTGTGAGAAGAGGAAGGCTGTCTGCAAGGCTGTTTGTGTTGAGAACAGCATGTGCATGAGGTATTTAGGGGAAGGCCTGGCTCATAATGTACAGGCTGAGTGGTAAACTGGACTTGGATGCAGTGCTATCACATACAGTGCTGTGCAGAAGTCTTGAGTCACCCCTCATTTCTTTAAATTTTGCTAGGAAAATGGGTCCAGAGATTTATTGAAATGTGCAAATAAATAAGGCAAAAAAATAAATAAATAAATATATCTATATAGAGTTTGTACAATTCTAACAAGTTTGAAAGTCAATATTTGGTGTGACCACCTTTATTCTTCAACAGCCTGAACTCTCTGAGGCAGCTTTCTTGTCATTTCTTTAAGTAGTCTTCAGGAATAGTTATCCGGGCTTCTTGAAGGACATTCAAAGCTCTTCTTTGGATGTCGAAGGTCCCACACGTTAATAAGGTTCAGGTCCGAGCTCCGGGGAGGCCAATCCATGACTGATAGGTGCTCCATAATGTGTTTGTCCTCCTTTTCACACAAACTGAGTGTAATTTGTGTAAACTGTAACTTGATAACTAAATTTAGGAACTAATGTGTTAGATATAATGTGATTACAGTAATGTGTTACCCCTTGTAGAAGTAGAGTCCACCCTTAACTGAGAAAAAGGTGATTGTTTTATGTCATACATGTGGGCAGGTGGATCATCATTTTCTGAGTTACCTTTGGACTTCTAATGCGGTTGACCCCAGCACAGGAATCTGTGGCAGTCCCTGTTCCAAAGAATCGAATTCTGTTCCCTGGTTTTTGTGGAGAAAACTGGCCGGAGAGTTCTGGGATTGGGTTCCTTCTCATGAATATTTACCCCCAAAACAGACATATAAGCCTCCCCACCCCTTGGTGCTGGAGGGGTAATAGGTTGATGTATTGGAGTGGGGGGTTGTTTCTTCTAAACAAACACAGTTCTATGTTTCTTTCACCTGGGCACTCTTCCATCCACTTGAATGTCTTAAAGCAGAGGCTGCCTCATAACTATCAAGTACACCTTCTCAATCTATCCATCCATCCATCCATCCATTCCCCACTCAACCACCCTTCTCCTCTGTGCTCTTACCCTAAGCGATGCCCACCCCCCTTCCCCAGTTCATTAGCGAGCTCCTCAGTAGCCTGTCATGGCGGATGTGCTCCATCAAAGCTGATCGACTCCCCGTTTTTCCAGAAAGATGTCGCGGGTTATCACCGCACGCTCAGATCTCTAGCTACGGGAGGAGCGTGACTGGCAGGCCGTCTTTTGAAGACAGTGATTCCTCCACTGATGCCTCCCAGTTGGAAATTTAGAATCGTGTCTGCTAAGACACCATATGCAAAGTAAATTACTGTACAAGGGCGAGCTCAACTAAACCCTCCTCTCTCAGAACGTCCAGGCCACTGAGTGCCTCCCAGGCAACCTGGGCTCCTTTGCACTCATTCCCACTTTTCTTTTATGTTCTTTGCTCTTTCTATCATTTGTCTTTTAAAATGGACAGCAACACAACAGAAACTATACAAGACAAAAGCACAGCAGTCACACAATGTGCTCATTCATACTGCTTAAGTGCAAACATAGAAATCCATGTAACAAAAAAAAAAAGAAAATCATCTCAAGCATGTCATAAAATATCTACTTGGACACACTGTAACATACTGGCAGTCAGTGTGAGGATGTTAAAGGGGCAAAAAGCATAAAAAGTGGGGGGAAAAAGGCCACTGACAGCTCCATTTTCTACATAACCTCATTTTCATGCAAATGACATTGAAGATTACAGCTGTCTTTGTAGTGGAAAGTGTTAATTTCAGTTCAAAGGTTGTCTCTACCAGGAGAGATGTGATGGAGATAGAGGAAAGGAAGAGTAAGGAGGAAAGGATGAGGGGGGCTGGTCTGGCTCTGCATAGCCCTGACCTGGCTCTCTGCATTTCTGTTGTCTCCACGGCAGAACGTCTTAGAGGATTTTCAGCGCACGGCTTGGTCCGCCTTTAAAATATGAAAGGAAGCACACAGCGCTGCATTCGGTTTGTAAATGTCAGCTCTTGTTTTTTTTGCACCTCCTTACTCGTTCCCGTGGAGTCAGTCGGGGACCCCACCAAGTGTTTGTGTGCAAGTTACGACACAGCGTCTCGGTTACAAAGATTCAGAACCGCTTTAATCACAGATGTCAAACACAGACACTGACAGAGATCACAAACGTCGGCTTTACAGGTCGGGATCAGCTCGGAGTCTGATTGGTTGAACTGAAGGGAACACGATGAGCTCGAGGCAGACACTTGTGCATGTGGACGATTCAGCATCACCTCTTACGCCAGCCGCAAGCACACAGGCATCCATGTATGTATGCATGCATGTATGGCCGCGGCCCCTACGACTTCCTCAAATAATGGGGGCCTTTGTCATTTCATTGTGAGCACAAACACTAATAAAATGGTTGACAGCGCTGATGGGGCGAAAAAGGCTAGATAATGGGCTGATGAGAGAAAGAAAGCCATTCTGCTGGAACTGGTGGCGTGTACAAATGGAGACCATGGCTCCTCTTCTAACAGCGCCACACTAGAGCGTGTGTGTGTCTCTTTAGTGGGACCGTACGTGCTGCAGTGTGTGTGTGCACTCGTGCGTGCGTGTCTGCTGAATCAAACAGAAGAATATTCATTGTAGTCCTCAAACGGTGCCATTGTGATTTTCTTCTTTTTCTTGGGTAGCTGTTCTTGCTGGGCCTCTCTTAACATACACGAATGCGTGTGTAGATGTGTTTGTGTGTGTGTGTGTGTGTGTGTGTGGTCGGTGACAGCATCGTGGACACTCCTGAAGATGAAGCGCCCACCCTCCCGTTGCGATCCCACCACTGGCGCTGTTTATACCGTTTAAGGCCCGCCCTTCGCTGGGGGACAGACAGCTCAAACGACGCTTGTCACAATCCCTTGTCGTCTTAAATGGCTGACAAACATCGGGCTTTTTGTAATGGTGGTGCATCACACAGGTTCCTTGTTGAGGAACCTTCCTTTTATAACTTTTATGTAAACCATGTAGAGAGGATAGAGAGGACTGGGGAGGATACGAATGACTGCTGAGGTGGGCGCACCAGGGAAGTTAGAGAGACAGACATGACGCAAAGATAGCGGTGGTAAAAAATAATTTCCACAGATGGCATAAGAAACCAAAACCTTTACCATATGAACAATTATCATTCCTGTATGATGCGACGCAGCATGAGGATCTAAACGTGATTCAAGTGGAAATGTTTCGGCTCTCGAAGGGCGGCCGAGACGAGGACGTGCGTAGAAAACGAACCGGGACACCCAAAGACTCGATCCTTTTTCTGGCAAACAGGAGAAGGCAGCGAGAGCTTCAAAATCACTTTTCAGACATCAAATAATTAATTGCTCTCCCCTCTTGCTCCCCTCCCGCGTTTTCTCTCCTGGCGTCTGTATGGAAGACGCAGCTCCAGTCACTTAAGGAGGGTTAACACCCGTCTAAATTAAATATTAAATGGTGTCTGTACCTGCTGCTATTGTTGCCCCTTGGAATAAGATATAACCTATTTTTGACAAGTTTTCATCCTCAGCCTTCTGCGGTGAGACGCTTGTCGAAAACGAAATCAGCGATTGGAGGGAGTGGTAGTGGGGCGTGGGGCATTTGGGGGTGGGGGGGGGGGGACTGATGAATAATCTAGTTCATATTCCAATGACACCCGCCGCTCACAGGGAGAGAAAGAAAAGGGAGAGAGGGAGAGAGACAAGCAGGTGGAGAAGGAGAGAGACAGAGGAGGGGAAGATAAAAGCTTGGGGGAAAGTGAGGGATGAGTACAGAGGAGAGAAGGAGGAAAAAAAGGGAGGAAAGGAGAAAGAAGGGAGAGATGATAGCCAACGTCTGCCAAGGTATCACATGTTTAAATAATAAAACAGAACCGGGGCTCTAAACAAATCGTTATCTCCCACCTCCATGCATCCTGCCTTCCTTCCCTGCTCCCTCCCTCTCTCGTTTTTTTTTTTTTTTTTTTTAAACTTGTTTTAATGCCATTTCTTAATGAACATAATAGCTCGGTGCTAATAATGAAAAGAAAATAAAAACATCTAAAAACGCGGAGGGGCCCCCGAGTTGTCGCCGGCGCTCAATTATTTCCTTGTCAAGTGGGTCTGTTTTTAATGAGGCCCTGTGGGACTGACGTCTGTCAGTCAGCCCTGACTTTTTGACACCATTACAACTTCAAATAGAAGCCGCCGCCACGCTGCCTTCCACCGCTCACTCGCTAGCTACCGCTCCGCTCATCTGACAGGCTGGGAGGGAGGGAAGGAGGAGGGAGGGGAGGACAGGGAGGAGGAGAAAAGGTGGCAGGAGAGGTAGAGAGGAGGAGGGAGGAGTGCAGGAGAGAAAGAGAAGAGAGCACATCAGCACATAGGTAGGCTGCACATGCAGGCAGACACGCGCGCACACACACTGTGCACTTTGGGTGAAAACACAATCACTGAGGGTCATTACCAGATGAGGTTTGTTGTCAAACTGCCTGGGATTTAAACACCCCCACCCCACCCCACCCCCGGCACCCTCCACCCTCCACTTCCACGCTTCCTCTGCCCTTCTTCTTTTTTCCCCCTTCCTTCGTT
>JAVDPK010000532.1:415731-437663 GCA_034780415.1 Cichlasoma orientale | reverse complement strand
TGATTAATGTTGAAATAATCAGTTTGCTTTTTTGTCCCCCCCCCCCCCCCCCAATCTGGACGTATTTAGGTGTGTGTAATATTTTACAGTGTATACACAGACATTGCTATTTAGGAGTGTCAGGCAGGCAGACAGACAGACTACTGCAGCTGTGGGAAGTGTTGAACTTTCTTAAGAGGCTGAAGTAAATAGACATGAAGTTCTAGACAACAATATCCCAGCATCCAGCCTGCCAGTGGGGTCCACTCTGCCAATGCAATATTCATTACTCCTTTCTTTTTTAAATGCCTCTCGTCAGTTGTAGATGTAAACACATTAACGCACAGTTATAAAACATCCCCAACAAGGCACCTGACAAGCTTGTCAGTGGTCACTGTCATTTTCCTGTCCCTTGGGTTGGGAATGAAAAAAAAAACAAGCGGGGAGGGGGGAGGGGGGGGGATAAAATAAGATAAACCAAATAAGATGCCCCCCACCACTACCAGAAAAACCCACCGGTGCTATCAATGTAACCATACTGCTAGAGCATTAGTGTTTAAAAATAAGGGAGGCAGAGGATGAATCAGGAGAAAAGGGGGGAAAAAAGTGAAGAATCTTTGCATGGATCAAAGACAGGCTTTCAAGCGCACCAAACAAATCCGGAATAAACAACACAGTTGCTGACTGTATTACACTACACAGGTGCCGCACACCAAAGGGCCCACGTGCTGAGCGCCTGTTTGGGGGGAGCAGTGCAAAAATGGGCTACATCTGGCAGCTAAACAAGAGGGAAGAGAGAGAGAAACAGAGAGAGAGGGAGAGAGAGAGAGAGGCATAGAACGGGATCAGGGAGAAGCAGAAAAAAGAAGACGCATTGTCAAATGAACGACATTCGTCTCCCATTCATCCCATCCTTTTTACCCCCTCACACTGTAACTGACTCAAATGTGTCTCTTACTGCCTTCATTAATTTCTAATCTGGGAGGAGACAGATTGAAGGATACCCAGATTAAACAGTGCAGTCAGACAGTCACATGTGACAAATAGGCCAGATTAAAAGACTGAGCGCAGGTATTAATAACCATAAAAATACAAGCCCTCCCCCGTCCCGAACGGAGAAGAACAAGGGATAAACAGGAAAGGAGTTGAAGCGGAAATCTTCTGTTAAAGAGACAAATAAGCACATCTATCCATCTCTGTCAGGGCTGTGGCTTTTTTTTTTTAAATAAATGAGTGTGACAGGCGCTGCGGCAGCACAGGTTTTTTTTGTAAGGCAAGTGCATTATTGGAAAGGTTTACAGCGTGTAAAAAGATGGATGAGGTAGTGGGAGAAAAGACCTCCTAAGACTTTGTGCTCCAGGTACTTAGCAATCATTACAGACACTGCATGAAGGTTTGTTTTGTGATTATGGTTTGAATGTTTAGGTAGCAGACCTAAGCATGGCACCTAGAACCAAGTCCGCTGTAGGTGCCATGAAGAATAATTTTTTTTAGTAGTGCCCTTTCCATACTGACTGTATACACTACCTACAAGTGATCGGCTGTCCTTGACAAATCGAACAGCTGCGGAAGAAAAATGAGAAATCACAATAAGCGCTTTGTTTAAGTTATATCCACTTTTGTAACCTTGCTGGAAGGAAGCTAGAATGCACAACCTTGCTCTAAAGAGGGATCTTTCTTATGCCATTACACAAGATGCTCTGCTATTAAAAGAAATCAATATGTTATTACAAGGAAATGACATTGAAGGGACTGCATAAGCTCAATCGTGGCATTTTTGATGGATAACCGTGAGCAGAGTTGCATCAAATCTTTTGTGGTCATTAGAATAGTATTTTGAGTTGTTACGATTAACGTCTCACTTGACTGTCAGGTCTAACTCCAGCCCTCCAAAATTTCCCATCATTAGTTTATGAGTTTCTCCCACTACAGTGGCTTAAGATGTATACACATCATCTCCCCAAAGAATGCATTGTGTTGACTGGCTATCAAGCATCCACCCTTTCCTTACTCATTCTCTGGCATCCATCTACACTTGCATTAATTCCTGCTGACTAGTTCTGTGTAAATCTTCATTAGTTACAGGGAAAAACAAATGTAGGAAAATAATAAAAGGTTCCTTAAGGGGGGAAAAACCCTCCTATTTTGTGACCCGTATTGCATCTTCATCACATACCTTCACCCATAACTGTCACCACTTGTGGAGAAAAATACAGCAAACTGGTCCCTCCTGTACTATTATCTGAGCTTTAAACTCGTGATGAAATTACCTTAAATTGCGTGGTAGTTTATTCTGACTTTTGCAATGTTGACATATTACATATTAAAATTTGTATAGGATGTTTAACTGCATAAAATCTAAATAAATATCCAATTTATGACCACGACAAATATGAGGGTTATTAAAAAAAACACACACACACACACAAAATGTACAGTTGATAAAAACAAAACCGAGGCAAAATAATTCACTGTTAATGCTCCTGACTTAATGCTCGTTAGTGTATAAAATATTCCCCTCCTGTTTAAACAGCTATTAACAATTTAAATAACCCTGGCCCAGAGGCCTTGCTCTGACTCTCTTGTTAAAGATCCCCATCCCCCAAAGGTCCATTTAACAAGCCCATTATTCCATTACATTACATTTACATCAGCACCAGAGAGCCTTAATTTAACTTGCTCCTGTAATGTAACTGTAGAAAATAATTAGTATAGAAAAGTTGAAGGCACAAATTAGACTGAGGGGGAAAATAATGTCTGTATTAGGAATTTTCTCCTTTAAATACATGGAAAGACTATTGACATAGCAGAGCCCTCTGTTTTATCACAGCTTAACACTTCAACCTTTTGTTAAGAATTACATGGTAGTGAAAAAACTTTTTTACTGGGTAATTAGCTTTACTAGTGCATGATGTGTAATGAAATGTTATCTACAAAGCTTGAACAAGACAAACATAGCTGGAGTAAGATATTTTGTCTACTCCAACTCTTGAACCGACTGTATGTTTCCACTAGTTTGGTAATAGACTTTACCACTAAGAAAACTTGCTGGACAACACAATTAACTACTCAGTAAGGACTACTAGCAGCAGAGGACCCTGCAAACCCTGTGTGTTCTTGTACCTAAGGAAAAAAAAAACAAAGAAAAGAAAAGAAAAAGAACAAAAACAAAACACAAGCCATTTTCAGGCATAAACTCTATAAAATGTGGGGAGAATCACAGCCAGGCAGTGCCCTTTCTCACACAACAGATGTGTCGGTAATTTGTTTTAGGCAAGGCTGCTGCCTGAGTAGAGCATGCAGGAAGCAGGGCACGCAATGTGGATGTGTTACTTCAATGGAGTTGGGTGTTCCTGATGTTTGACGCAAGCTAGCCTTGTTCATGCCGAACTGCAAAAGTGACCGCATCGCTCTCTCGGGATATTTGCATCACATCATTTCATTGGCCAACGGCTGCAGTGGGGCATTTGAATAAAACGTGAGTTCATTGGCTGATGCCTGCACCGGCGTTTCGAAAGCTGAATTTCTATTCATTTTAAGTCGAAGCAGTGCAAGCAAAGTGAAGCAATGGATCCATAATTCAGTTCATCCAGAAAGTGAATAAGAAGCAAAAGCGTTGAAGCCTAAAAAGCATCTGTGTAAATCCTGACTGCAATTTTTTGTGACCATGCAAATTCATCCGCAAAGACTTTATATTACAATGCACCAACAACACATGCAATCTTCAGGCGCACTTCAAATAAGTGTAACAGGAATGACTACTCAGCCGTCCCCAGCTGTACGTGTTCACAACAGACTATAACTGCAGGTTTATTCACTCACTGTTCTGTTCCTATGATAATAGGTAATATCTAGTAAGGTTCAGGGCAGACGTGCATGTACAAAATCAGATATGGACGTCATCCATGCAGCCTGCATGTGAGTATGTCAAGAAAAAGAATCCATGCATGTGGTAAGATCCCAAATGGATAGTCGACTGCACACAACAAAGCTGAGGGTTTACTAGTTTGTACTAGTATGTCTGTCTTGAACGACTCACAGTGCAAGTGATGGCAGTGATCACGCAATCTTTTAACAACAACTGACTCAGGGTGGGTCTAAACCTGGTCAAGCTTGGTCCAATTAGTTGTCTCACCCAAAAATATCCACAATCACACTCACACTAAAAAGACTCACAATGAGCCTCATTCACTAATATGTGCGTCGAAATGTTCTTACCCTGCACAAACTACAAGTTCAGAGGCAAAATTACCATCAGAATTATGAAACATGCACAATAGACAATTTTGTTCTTATCACTGTGTGTGTGTTAGTGGCCAAGAATTATTCTGAATCAATGGGCTCATGCTGTCTGCCTGTAATACCGTCTTGGACCCATTTCCCTTTATAAGGAAGCACGTTTACCTGAACTGAAGTAGAGAAAGCTGTGATGACCATTAAGGGGGAAAAAGCAGCACAAGAAAGACTGAAGAAACTGAAACAATAGTGTCCAATGAGGACATTACTTTCTCTCACTTTCACTTGTGTTCTGAAGAAGAAAAAAAATCTGTTATATGTGTAAATAAAAATCAAACTGCCTTTATCTGCGCATTATGGCTCAGGACAGCACTGCTCATAAACCTAACAATTCTGGTACAGTCCAAATCTCTATAGGCTTCAACTTTCTCCAGGCCATAGACACATTTAATTGGAGCCATCACCTATTTCACACAATGTGCTTTATAGGGTAAACACTGTGTGAGGGCCCGTCTCTCTTTCTGTGGTGCATTTTTTACGTGCTCCCTTTGTCCCCTGAGCCAAAAAGGGTACAAGACCTGACAGTGGTGTGCTCTGAGGCTCAGCTCCTTTTCATTAAGCAGTTGAGACCAATTTTTGAAGGTTACCACACACACTTATATCCGGACACAATCCATACACTGCAACAAACCCACGGAAACCCATGGGAGGGTTGAGGGGAGGTAAGGAGGGGTCTAAAAATGTTAGACCATGCATTTTCTCTCTCACACTCTCTCTTTCTCTCAAACTCTTTCAGTCACACATAAACACATTTTTACACACACAGTGCAGCAGTCAACTTATATGCCTGTGACTCCCAAGTGAATAAAGTTACCTGTCTTTGTACACTTTTAGAGGAGCTTTTTTAAGGACTTTTCAAGTCTACAGCTGCCGGGTGACACACTTTCATCACCCCCATCAAAGTTGTATCCACAATGGGATGTATTTGTAATGCTGAGCCCACAGGCCATGAGGCTAGCGCCTTCGCACTGAGCGATAGCTCAAAATAAAGAGGTGCCAACTGCTAGGTCACAGGAGGGGCATGTAGCATCTGGGGGGGGCCCAGTGATGTTATGACAGATTACTTATAATAATAATAATAAACTCTACTGAATGTTAACGAGGAACTTTTGTATCGCAATGAGAGCAATTTATAATTTAATAAGAGTAGTGCTTCATGAGAAGAAGAAGGTCACTGTGCCTAAACCTGACTTTTTTTTTTTCCTTTTTTTTTGGTTTAACATCAACATCTTTTAACAGCACAGAACATGCGCAGCTTTGGGACACTTACAGAACATTAGGCACTAGGTACTGAGAAGTCTAAAACAAGGAATATTCTGGGTAGGGTGAAGCTGGACCATCCCAGTCTATCCTGACTTAGCCCATGCATCGGCCCTTCCCCTTGCATGTGTTTGAGTGGTGGTGGGCAGTCAGGGTGGATTTCCGGGGCCTTTCTTCACTCCGCCAGGCTCTGTTTTATTCATCGCCTGCGCCCTGACCCCGCAGAGCTCCTGTTCTGACAAATCACTTCTGATTAAGACAGATCTCTGTTAGTCAGCCACTCAACTTGGCTTATTCATCATTGTACAGAAAATATTCCTCTCTACTCCCCCGTCCCTCCTCCTCCCAGCTCGTTTGCCTGTCCGTCAGACCGAAGCAAGGCACAAAAGAAATTTCCTCTGCTGTTTTAAATGGCTGATTATAGACAATTGGTGGATGGAGAGACGTAAGACCGTCTTATGGGTGATAAGACGCAAGTTTAATGGGTATAAATGACCAGGCCTGTAGGAGAGCAGCTGGTAATAGAACCATTTGTTTAAGGCTGAACTGGGGTGGAGAGGACTGAAAGCTACATTTTCTTTCTATTTGAGCTCCCCACCCCTCCTCTTTTCCCTTCACCTCAGCCTCAAAGTCAAATTCTCAGATCGCCAGATTTACATTTTTTTAAACAGCAAAAGTCCCCTTCACCCTCATTCAATGAGAATTGATGAGTCTTGGAAAGGAACAGCTTGTTTTACATTTATGAAATTGCCCATGCCTACATGTCTCTGTGGACACAGCTGCACAAACTTTGACCAGTCACGTATTACATCTCTTACCATGGGTTACTAACAATAGAATCTGAATATTTACTGTAAGTGTAATTAACAATACAGTTAGAGCATTCATATGCAAAGTTCTACAATAATAAACTACAGCAAACTGCTGTGCCAAGGCATCTAGACAGCCACAGAGCTATTGTGTTTTAAATGTATAACAAACCAGATTAAATTAACCTGAACGACAACCCTGCTGGTGGCAAAGGGCTGAGAAGCGGGAGGAGTGAGTGGAGAATGAGGGTTCCTACAAGCAATTTGCCTGGACTTAATCAACCAGTCTCACTGAACCATCCAAATGAAAACTAATGGACTTGGGTGCTTGCTGTGATTGCCCCACATGCAACAATGTGTAGGAAGGAGCAGCTTTCTGAGGTCTTCAATTAAAAAACAGGGAATTTCTACAGACGGCTGGTCAGCTCGTACACCTATTCCACCACAATTCATTGACCTAATTGGTCAATTGCGAAGCTCAAACAGAGCTGACTTATTAATTCCATTTCCATCACTGGAAAAGGTTTTTTTTTTATGTGTTGATTAAACTTGCTCAAAATTGTAAAAAATGTATGAAGTGTAGAATTAAAAACTCATATCCGAACAAGCTAATTTGTGTATGCATTATTCATAGTATTGACATTTATGTCACACAATTGTGCTGGCCACAGTGCAACTATGATAAAAAATTTAAAAAAAAAGTATGTGGAAAAACAAACAAACACTACTACATCAAACTTTATTCAACAACAGTCAAGCTAAATAATAAATTCAAAGTTTAAGAGCTACTATTTAAATAATTAGATTTTATAATGAGCTGAGTAGCTGTATACATGATGGCGCAGTGGCATATAAGCACTATAATAACCATTATGACCATATCTAAGCTCAGGGTTAAAGTAAATAAAGATGCTTGTCCAGGACAAAAATCAGCAGAAACACATTCTGTTGGATTTGGAAGACAAATACACCGAATTCATTTGAGCTCTACAGTGATGCCAAGACTGCATAAAGAGGAATACGACTTGTCAGTTGGTCCTAATCAAACACAACATCTTATTTAACAACCTCTACTGGAGTGAAAAGTTTGCCAGTTTGTCGGAAATTGACTCAGGGAAAGATACACGGAGGCGGGGGAAGAATAAAGAGAAAACTTGACGTTCTTCTGGTTCGTTTTCAACAGTTTAGGAGCGTTAATCATCACATTACTGTTGATTAAAGGCTTTAACGTCTCTAATCAGAAAGTTGACAGGCAGATCAAAGAGCGAAACACAAATTTCTTGCCTTTTAATTATCTGTACAACACCACACCTCGAGCAGCTCGTGCCTGCCTATCTCCTCAAACTCGGTGAAAGACTGCGAAAGGAGATCTAACACTACAACAGTTCATTATCCAATAAAATGGGAGACGTGGGGGGTGAGGGATAATATAACACAGAAAATCATAGACACATGTGCAAACAAAAACTTTAAGGCTTTATGATTAGTGAAGACCTGGGGGGAGGCCTACAGTCTTCTTTATTAACATGTCCTGAATTGGAGCAACTTAATTATGCTTGTCAAAAACTGACTTGAAGTCAAGCTCATTTGCATGTTTTGACAAGGTCTGTTGGGGGCCTCCCTCTATTTTTCTACAGCGTGCTATGAGTATTTAACACTTTTCAACACCTACTGATAATAGGTTTTTGTCGCTGAATGAACAAAATACCTTGTTAAAGATGCTTTGCTGGATTCTCGTCACTGTGCAGCCGATGTAAACACTGAGTGAAATACACACAAAGGAGCCTCTAGACTGTTTTGATCACCACTCCTGTTCAAACTGATGGCGATGTGATGCCTTCTATGGCTCGACTACCCAGCTGTTCCCTGTGAAGTGATTTAGCCATGAAAAAGCTGCAGTGCCTTTACAAAAGATTTAGCATTGCTTTGGATGATCTCAATAGCATGCATGTTGCTGAGCAGATTTGTCTCTACAACAGATTGCTACCTGACTCATGATCTTTCTCTTCTTGGATATAACAAAGCCAACAGACCACACCGTCCCCTCCTTACTTAATCACTTAATGAATTCTCATTACGTCAACAATTAGTAAAACAAACATAGCTGAAAATAAACAATCTGTAAAGACAAGGGACTGTCAGGGGCAATTTAGCAGTGGAGAAAAAAGAAGGCACGATGTGAGGCATCAAACATCAGCCTGAATGGAAAGCACAGACCAATAGAAGTGTATCTGCTGATGGGATCTGACAGTTGGAAACACTAAGATTATTTTCTCCAAATGCTGAATTCATTAGGACTCATGAGATGATGAAGGGCGCCCACAAGAGCAAAAAAAAAAGGAAAAGCAAAAGAGAGGGCTGAGCTGTAGAGGTTGCATTAAAGAGGTCCGTTAATTCTCTGCAAATTAAGCCAGTTTTTTGTACCATGTAGCTTTCTTTGTAGCACAAGTGCTGTCACAAGTCTCTCTGTATATGATGTCAAAACAAAAACTTAACACACACACACTAAAAACTGGTTGATGCAAAATGAACTAACATTTCGATGTTATTGCTATATAACATCGGGCGGGGGGGGGGGGGGGTCATGCTAGATATCTATACTGATATCAACGGGGTCTGGACCAGGGTGTCACTGAGCTCCTGGACGGTCTGAGGTGCAACCTGGTGGAGTCGGATGGACCGAAACATAATGTCCCAGAGGTGCTCTATTGGATTTAGGTCAGGTGAGTGCGGGGGTATCATCCTCCAGAGATTGCCTGCATACTCTCGCCACATGAGCCCGGGCACTGTCGTGCACCAGGAGGTACCCAGGACCCACTGCTCCAGCATTGGGTCTCACAATGCATCCTGATACCTAATGGCAGTCTGGGTGCCGTAGCCTAGACTGCAGAGGTCTGTGCCTCCCTAGACCATCACTGACCCACCACCTAACCAGTTATGCTGTACGCTGTTACACGGCAGCATAATGTTCTCCATGGTTTCGCCAGACCTTTTCACATCTGTCACATGTGCTCAGGGTGAACCTGCTCTCATCTGTGAAAAGCAGAGGGCATCAGTGATGGACCTGCCAATTCTGGTGTTCTATGGCAAATGCCCATTGGGCTCCACAGTGCTGGGCAGTGAGCACAGGCCCCACTAGAGGACATCGGGCCCTCAGGCCACCCTTATGAAATCTATTTCTGATTGTTTGGTCAGAGACATTCACACCAGTGGCCTGCTGGAGGTCAATTTATAGAGCTCGCCTGGTTCTTCCTTGCACAAGCGAGTAGATATCAGTCCTGCTGATGGGTTAAGGACCTTCTATCAAACCTTCTGTCAATGGCACGTATTGATGTGCCATCCTGGAGGAGTTGGACTGCATGTTCAACCTGTGTAAGCTCCAGGTATGGCCTCATGCTACCAGTAGTAACACTGACCCTGCACAAATGCAAAGCTAGTAAAAGAACAGTCAGAAACGATGAGGAGGGAAACTGTAAAACCATTCCTGTTTTAGGGGTTGCCTCATTTTTGCCCCTCTAGTCTGCCTGTTGTTAATTTTATTAACACCAAAGCAACTAAAACTGATTAACAACCCCCTCTGCTACTTAACTGAGCAGATCAATATAATTGGAGAGATATTGTAGCCTGTGCCTCTGTCTCTAGAAACATCTTCTAGAGAAAGTCCTGCAACTGTTTTCACAAACTATTTGCCTCAAGAAGATTCAGCTTTCTAGGTGCCAAAAGTATTAAAATAAAATCTGCCACATACTGGAAATCTAAATTTATTTAGCTGAAAGATTTTTCAGTCCAAATTGATAGAAATAATCTGTTTAAGCCATAAACTGCTACAGGAATAGTTGCTCTTTTATGTGTGCGTGATAGATAAAATTGTCTTCAACAAATTGAAGATGCTCTGAAAATTTCATTTGAGGGAGCAACAGTGGAGCCTGTTATCAGAGCACTATGTCATAGTGGCTGCTCTGGCCGACTGCACAACAGAAGTTTGTGTTTTACTTTGGGGTAATACCATCACACTTCCTTGCTCTGGTAAAAGGAAAATAATACTGCTATTATAGGGGAATGAGGCACAGAGGGGACTTACAAAAGAGACACACATCATGCGCCTCATTTAACAATGACCGAGGCCACAGAGTTGAAGACAGATTATTGTCAGCTGCCGCTGTGAATACGTGGCACGCCATGTGATGGCATGTCAAAGTTCTCGAGCACAGTGTACATTGTTCATTCAGTCTTACTTTGCTACCTTTAGAATTTTCTGCTTGTGTTGAAGAATCAAATGCTTTCGCAGTGAAAGCCTTAGAAAGTTTATGAAAATTCTCTAGAGTACAAGACTTGACTCAAAATATGAGTGTGGCACAATGGATATGCCTTTAGTGATTATAAGGATCTCATGAGGTAATACAACCTTGTTTCCAACCAAGCACAAGGCATCCATCTGCATTGTTTATTAGGCTAAATCTGGCTGGCCAGTCATGACCTTTAAGTAGAAGTCTGTTTATGTATAAATATGGTGGAAAGGTGATAGACTGATTTTCCAGGATATTACAAAGACTACAAATGACTTTTACCCAACCATGAATTCATGTTTCCCCTGTTAGAAACGGTATAAAGCGTTCTAAAATTGCGTTAATCTTGCTTCAAAAGTAAACATTTAGTAGAGGTCTAGATCACACTTGGCTGTTTAAAAGAAATGCAAAGGCACATCTTTGATTCTTTTTTTATATATGATTTACTTGGTTGTGAAACAGAGACGAGCACTACCAGACGCCAAGTGCTAAATATAAAAGAGAAAATTATTTGCATCTACATGTAAATGATGTTTCCCATGGGGTTATGTCTTTTACGTGCGTTGCGTGGTGAGTTTATCCGTACAGGCCTCTGGACAGTTACTGGGCCACAGACGGTATAAAAGAAAGACGCCGCTCCCGTTCTGAAACCTCCAGATGAGCGTTTTCGTGTTTTGAAACCGGATGTGACTGGAAGGGGTGGATTTGAGAGTGAAACTGCACAGTCACTGGCTAACAACTCGCAACTGACAATGAGTGTCCCCAGACTCAGATAATGCTCCTTTCTAAAGAACAGTACGACTAAAATTTACAAAATGGACTTAATTTTCATTCAATATGACCGAAACAAGCGACTGAGCCTATAAACTCTTCAGGAAAGTGTTTCCAAAGGTCAAGACACAGAGTGGTTTTCTCATTGACTTATATAGTCTATATATGTAGTCAATTTTCTCTCCATATATGTCCATCTTTTTCATACTGTTTATGGTTTGGGAAGCAGAGTGGTGTAGAGGTAAGCAGTGTTATGTCACATCAAGAAGTGTCTTGAACAGTTAAAATCTGGTGGCTGTCTAATGCGTTTTCAGACCTATTTCATTTTTCAACCAATTTTAGAAGCAAGTTTTTTGCAATGAAAAACAAAGTATACCAACGCAGAATTTAGTGGTTTTCTAACCATTTAAACTCTATATCTAGTTGAAAATAGTACAAAGAGAACACTTCCAAATTATAACTGAGAAATGCTGTAATTAAACTGCAATAGAATTTTGTAGCCAACAGAATTTTTGTTAAACACTTTTTCGGAATTCAAACTGAAAATATACGCTCAAATCACCGTTGTGATGTACAGTGACAAAATTAGGAAAATGCTGTCATTATAAAAACAAGCAAATATTGATGGAAAAACATGTTAAATTCTTGAATTTTTAACCAAATAATTGTAATAGAACCAAAACAAATGTAATCTGTGACTATGTGAATCAGTGCTAGGGTGACAAGTGTCTCCGGCGCCACATCATTAACTAAAACAGCCTAAGTGAAAGCCCAACATGCCTGCCACCATTTTCCACACTAATGAAGCATATCTAAGTTTTAAGACATGGCAGAACGAATTTAATCTACCTTCTGAGGGGCCTTAGTGCCATCAAATTAATTATTCATAAAGAACATGATATTATAACTCAATTGTCAAAGTCTGCAGCTCTTTTTTTAAACCCACCCCTGCCTGTCACTCTCTTTTGTTTCAGACTCTTTCTTTTAGAGAAAGTCCTTCGCTTTTAATCTATAACAGAGTAATACACATTGTAATTGTATCTGCTGAGCAAAATAATTTGCTTTCTTCTTTTAAAGGTTGCTGATGAATAGGGTAGACAAAGAGATAGAGGAGAATTTTTACAACTGTGGCGGCTCCCTGTGGGCTTTACAGTATAGGGGCCAGATTCACTGTGGAGAAAAAAGAAAGGCACACAGAGAAGTCATCAAGTCTGTAATAACACAACCTTAGATACCTTTCATTTTCTCCTCATGAATAATGTATGCCATCTGACAAAGCTAATCTTGCCATAATGTTGTTTAGACAGGTTGGTCACCAGGAGGTGGGACAAAATTTACTTTTACACACAGCGGTTCTTTTAGCCAGGTGTCATTTCTCTTCAGGGGAACGATGATGGTATGCGACCCTGTCGTGATTGACGGGAACAGCAGCAGCTTGGCATGGCCACAGCACTCTAGAGTAAGGCCCTAATACGAATATGCTGAAGTGTGGTGATCCTGTGTGCAAATCAGCATGTGGTAGAAAAAGGAAAAACAGCCAAAAACTCTCATACTTTCAATGCATTTACTGACAGAGTAAATCTGTACAAGCACAAGTCCTGCACTGGCGGTGCAGCAAGATTAATTCGAGCCACAGAACACTTGTGATATCTACTATTTTACTCCTCTGCTCTGTAAATGCTTAAATGCATATTACATGAGTATATTTATCAGACCAGAAGAGCTGGAAGAACTTCAACCAAGCTGACGTAAACAACGTAAATTTTAAAATATAAATTGGGGGTAAATGGGTGGGAGGGGTGGATTTCAGACTAGCACATGCCCTTTTTTGTGTGGATGTGTGCATTTATTTTTTCAACATACAAAAATAAGTTTTAAAAATAGATATAAATGGTTCTTTTTGAGGAAGAAAAACACACTTTACATTTATGAAACCAGAGTAACTACTGCTACACCATATCAGCCTACTATTGTGAGTTTGATTTCTTTTAGGTACACACTGAGAAAAAGAAAAAGAACGTACTTTACGTAACACCTTTAAGTTATATCTCAAGGTTTTATGCGAAACACAATAGATTCACAGAGGTAAACCCAAGTGCTCTTTATATAACATTCTTTGACAACTTTAACAAGACCAAAAAAAAAAAAAAAAAAAAAAGCACTGAAAATTAAGTAAAATTCAAGATCACTAAATGTGTAAGAAGAAGAAACGTATCCCAAGATGCCTGTGTTTTTATTGTCTAAGATTTTATGTTAGAGTGCTGTCAATGCTGCCAAAGGCTAGGTGGAAATTAGTTTTTTTTTAATGTAGTTCCTGCTAAAAAGAACCATATTAAGGTGAGTAACTGAAACTGAGCTGAAATATCGGTAGGCTTTTTGGATTGTGCAGTTTTGTCAGTGACAGATTTGGTTAAGAAAGAAATCCTATAGGCCTTACGTCTCTTGCAAACATTGCATTGGTGATACGATATGATACATTGCAGCTATTACAACAGCAACATGAGCCGTGACAGTGGACCATCTTCTTTTGCTCCATCCTGTGATTGTAATTGAGGCCGACGCGTGACAGCCCCCCATGTGCCCTCTTTGCAGTGGCCTGGGGCATAGGGCATGCTGACAGTGGAGGCACTGGAGACAGTGGCACAGGGTCCTGGCCTGGCACGGCCATGGCATGGTACCCTTAGGGGCACTGACCCTCCCACTCTCAACCCACCACAACTTTCGCTGCTTCACCTCTGTCACCAGGCATCTCAGAGGCTAACGAGAGGGCAGCCGAGACTGCTTAACAATTCCACCACATCCGTTGGCTGGGTATGCAAGCAGCTCTTTTTTTTTTTTTTCATCCCTACTGTCAGTGTTCCTCTCCCCCTGCTCTGAGACCTTTGGTGAAATAAGTGTCAGCCTGAGGAGACAGGCACTCATCAACACTTTATACCTGGGAGGTATATTAATGCTGTGATGGTTTCCTGGAAGAGGGAAGAAAAAAAGAAAAAAACCTTTGTCCTCGTAGAGAGATAAAGGACAAAGCCTTGGACAACTTTTGAGGATGTTAACTTTGGCAGTGTTTATGTGGATATAATGTGGAAGTTATACAAGCACAGGGCATCTCAATGATCGCATGTACAAGAGAATCTGTGAAAACAGTACACATACAACAGAAATACCAATACTTGATCGCGTGTTTCCAAAAGAAGCTATATATATATTTATATATAAGTTTCTCTTGATCAATAACTAAGTGAGACAGATAGGAATTACATAAGGTTGGAGGAGACTGAGAGAGTTTCAGGGAGAGAACAAGCATGAGAGAACGAGAGAATGCGTTAGTTTCTCTGCGCAGATTTTCCCCACCAGGAGCTTAGTTACAAATGAAACTCCACTTCTACAACAAGTGGAGCTAGAATCCTACAGGGGCCTTCTGGTATCCAGTTGGAGATACATAATTAAAGCAACACGGAGAGGGAGCATGTTATTACCAATGTTTTCATTAAGCCAAGTTAACACATTGGTCTCCCCCAAGACCGACAAACAAAAGTCAAGGAAGTGGATGGAATAGGATACCGTCTACTGGGGTCTAAAACTCTGTTCAAGAACTGCTCATATTAGTGCTTCTTCTGCATCTTCCCATTCTGGCCATACTAGTACTATAAAAACATTTAATTTTGACATCAGAAATATGAAAAGCATGTACAGGGCTGCTTTTTTCATGATATTTTCACTCTTTTCCCCAACATCCAGGCTTAAATTAGCCAGGATTTTTAAGATCAGGGACTGTTTTTTAGGCTATGAAAAATGGATTAAATGAAGAGGAAGTCTGGCCTAATGAGCTCCCTGGGCTATGGAGCAGCAGGGACCATGAGGGGAAAGAAGGGAGACGAGGCAAGCCTTTGAGGAAGAAGGGGCTGCAGCCATGCCCAAAGTGTGCCAGCTTCTCCTCGCTTTAGCGCCAATGGCACAGACGGCACCTGGGCAAAGCCTGGCCACCCTTGTCCTGTGCCAAAGGAGAAGAGAGGCAGAGCAGCAAGTATGTGTTGAACCTGAAAAGTTCTATTGGCCATCTTGTTTTTCTCTGAACTACTTTTATGTTTTTTTATATTTTGACTTTTTTTGCTGAGTGGGGAATGAAATTGTGTCAATATATGCCCATCCAAAAGCAATAATATCAAAAAACAGTAGTAAATATTAACATGCGTAAAAAGTTGGGCTCTTAAATGGGAGGAAAGCATTTGCTGTAACACTCTCGCTGGAACTGAGTGTTAAATGAAATGGGTCAAATACAACGCAAGCACATACCAAAACAGTGCAGTCATCCTGTGCTGCAGCCCATACTAAGCAAAAATATTCTCTGAAACAAATCAAAGTGAGTAAATTAAGAAAATGAATAAAATTCTTACATATTTACTATTTTTGATTGGCTTTACAAGACTACATGATAGCTTTTGAACAGTGAGTATTGTATGTAAATCATTTGCATAAATAAATAGGCAGTTCAGATACAAGATAAAAAAATACAATAAAAATACATGCAGCACATACGGGCTTGTTTGCTCAGTTTGGCAAAGACAATAAATTGAGAAGCTTGCCAGTGACCATGAGACTCGAACTGTACAAGGTCGGTCTGATTCTTTAAGCCCATGGAATTACAGCAGCAGTGGAAAAGAGAAGGTGAGGTCTGTGGACAAGGAACAGGGAGGAGGAAGGAGGAGGAAGGGAGGAGGAAGGGATTAGTCTGTCAGGTAGTGGCATCTGGATGCCAGCCAAAATAAAGAAATAAGAGAAGCGAAAACAAAATATTTGGAGACAACTATCTTTCACTTGCCTTTAAAAGACACGGGTCAAAAGGAACACAGAGAAAGACAAGGAGACAGAGAGACAACAGAAGAGCAGCTATGGGAGATGACGAGAAGGGGAGAGGAGAGGTATAGCTGGCACACTTTCCAGCTACTTTTCCTGACAGCGATTAGAACCTGTCAGAGCCTCTCAACCTGCCACTCCTCTTCCCTTGTAGGAGGCCTGTCATTACAAATAGCCCAGATTAAAATACCACACTCCTGGGGCACAGGCCTTGACCCCCACCTACCCTGCATTGCCAAATGTCTACCCGCATAGTCACCCACCCTGTCAAATGGGAAGAAGCAAGGCTGGCAATCCAAGAGGGCAACAGAACTGTTAGGGAAAGTGGGACAAAGCAATGGCTGGTTAGAAATAGACATGGTGACCTCAAAAAGGAATATAGGGAAGTAGAAGAAGCCAAAATAAATAAATAAATAATATACTCCAATTACGATATGGCTATCACACTAATAAGCTTTTGATTTGTGGTGACGAGCAGGACAGTTCCTTCACATTTGTCCTACGCCTGAGATGCACAGCAAAGCACTTGCATTCGGCTAATGGAAACAAAGCACCGAGAAGTGCTATGGGTTTGCAGCTCAAGCCTCCTGTACGCATCACCTTGTATTTCTGTACGATGCAGACATATGCAAACAGAGAATAATGAGTCCAATGTGTCTCGGATCTATCTGGTGCCAATGCGAATTGTCTGTCCTGACACTGAAAAATGACCTATCTCAGCAAGATTTGGAGGGGAGGGGGTGCTGTGTGTGACAGTCCCCAGCACCGTGCTGACAGCCCAATACAGTAGAGGAGGAAGGCATCATTAGGATCGCGCACACACAAATATACAAATACACACATCAACGCAAAAATATTCATGTACAGAATACTTGCATACACTCCATCAGACATGAAAAACTGTGTGCACGCTTGCTTGCACAGAAAAAAGAAAGAAAGCATCTCTTGACTGATATTTTCTACCTCAGACAGAGCATGACGCCGTGGCCGCTGTCATGTCGCACTATGGCTGAGCGAGTCAAGGCTAAACACAACCGAAACAGACAGGGAAAACAGATTATATGACATACGACATCTTAGTTATACATACCCTTAATAGCATCAACACATGACTGAGCACAAGCCCGCAGGCCGTGACATAATATAATACACACATCACTGCCATAAAACTTTATTGAAATAGATTAGCTTGAAATTACCTGACAGTCTTGTAAGTTATAAATAAATGTCCATATGGCGCAATAAAAGGAAGCACCTGCTGTGGGATAGAAACCAACTGAAATCAGTGTGGATACCTTTGGTGGCTCTAGCAAAAGAGAGAAATGCAAAATTAACCCAGAGAGACTGCTACCATGTACATCAAATCAAATCTTGACCTACGCTTCTCTTTTTTTTTAATTTTTGATAATTCAAAATAGCAGTTAATTCATCTTTGATACATGGACAAGCAGCAAGAAGACGGCGTCAGCTCACCGTGGTGAATTTAAATGAGCAAACCTGAGCTGACAATTCTGCTCATGAGCCCGTCCCCGGAGAGGAGATGACAACTGAATGATGTGTAATTAGGCACATCACTTGTTTAATTGCACAAACAAAGGCTGGAGGACACAAACACTGGGAATAAAAGTGAACTTACAAGTAATTTTAATATAAACGCGTCTACAAAATAAGTGCTAAGACAAGTGTGATGCTAGACCAACCAGTAGAACCACAGTACTTCTGCCTGACCTAACCCATCCTGTGAGGTACTGTGACTTAACTAATACCTGTTTTGCAAGAAATGTAATAAACCTGTTTTGTTCCTGCCAGCAAAAGCGAGGAACTTTTGAGAGAGAACCTGTTGGTTCATTCTGTATTCCTCATTACAGAAAGAGAAAGTAAGGGGCCAAACAGAAGGAAGAAGCGCGGTGACAGAAAAAGACAGGGATCTCGGGTGACATGTTGAGACATAAACAGCTGATAGTTATCTGTGCACCAAGCCCAGTTTATGTTGCTGTGAGTTAGGCTTACAGCAATGATATCTGGGAAATTTCATGACAGACAACTGTCACACTGCCGCAGAGCTGTCAAGAGTCCACAGCCAAAGAACGGGTCATTTTGATTGCTGACTTTTAGCTATACTACTTAGAAAACTTGCAGCATACTTTATTCTATAGTTATGTCACATAGTGAACATCCAGTCGTGTTTATGACTTGGCAAGAAAGCCTAAATTGCTAAAAGCATTTGCTTAGAGTTGTTTTACCACCGTGAAACTGACAATGTTCCCAAAAAAAGACCCCGATGGAGTTACTAAATCCAAAAGTGGCATGACCTGAACAGAGGCACGTCTCACTTTGCAAGTCAGATTACCCCAAAACAGAAATTCCACCAAGAGGTAGGAGCACTGTAATACATCCTGCATCCTCTTTACTCCACTCAGGTCATGCCCCCCCCCCCCAAAAAAAAAAAAACCCATGACACACACACACACAAAGTATGAAAAAACGGCCCCTTGCCTAATTACAATAACAAACAAAAAACTCTGGTTAGTAGCTGTGCAGAATTCATACAGTATATCATACCTAGACGGCACAAGCATATAATGTATAATATATAGCCCACTCGCCCACCACATGTGAAAAATATGTACATATTCCAAAACAATGAGGTGGTACACAAGAGCAAGTGGCAAGAGGGAAAGAGAAGGGGAGTGTGTGTATGTGTGTGTGTGTGTGTGTGTGTGTGTGTGTGTGTGTGTGTGTGTGTGTCTACGTGTGCAGGCGAACTCCTAATAGTGACCCCATACCTCATCTCCAGGGCATAAATAAACATGTGTGTGTGAGCGCGCCTGTGGATTATAATCAGAGAGAAAAGGGAATCAAATTTATTCTGCAGCTGTCATTAATATTTCAAGGCTGTTACTGTAGCCCATGTGAAAGAGCATGAATGATTAATTTAGACATCACCTCTGTCACAATCCCTTACCAGGACTGGTCCGTGATCCACCTTTGAGAGTGGTAAACAAAAGGTGGGTTGTGCCTCGTTTTTGCTGTGGTCTAGTTTGGGCTGCTCCTGTCTGGCAAGTAGGAGGGAGGAGGGGGGAGGTAAGGTGGCGTACTGTGTTGTCGGACAAGTTGGCTGCTTTGTGGTTCACCTGTGACGTTCAGGTGCTAAGTGAACAAAAGCTGGAAAGTGTGAGAACCACATCCACAACTGGAGGTGGACGTTATTGCACGATCAGAGTGAAGGTGTTGATGTTGGAGGTTGGCTGTGCTTAGCCACTTAATAAGTCTGCCAACATGCTGATTCACTGAGGCGCAGCTAAATCTTGGCAAAAATCTAAATTCTTTAGCATTTATCCTTTTGCAACACCCCACACTGACCAGAGTACAGAACAGCAGCCGCTCCAAAACTACTATTAATTGCCAGGTTGGTTCCCCGTTGTCAACTTGCGGCAGATCTAACAGCATAAACCAAACACTACTACTCAACCCATTAGTTTGCGAACCAGGTACATCAATAGCCCAAACAATGTGACAGGCTCACGTTAACACCCTTATTCCAAGTCGATGGATGAACATCTTAGCTGTTGATGGATGGGGAGGTAGCAGCAAGGTCTTATCAAACTGCCATGTGCCCCATACCTGTGTTTTTGATTTGTGTTTGGGCTTTGTGTGATGCTTGTCTGACAAGTGGAGATCACAAGGAGACAGGATCCATCTATCAGACCGCTGATGCCACTGCTGCCGTCTCCAGAGCCCGAGGGCGTGGTGCATACGTAACTTGTGTGTGTGTGTGTGTGTGTGTGTGTGTGTGTGTTTGTTTGTTTGTGTGTGTGTGAGAGAGAGAGAGGGAAAGTTGTGGAGTCTAAGCTTTATATTTGTCTATCAGAAAACTATTGAGTATTTTTGCATGTGTTTCTGCAAGAAAGCCATTTCATATGTTTATGTATGCTTTAGAATCAAATATACCAAATGTTAATGTGTGTGCTTGTGTGTGTTTGTGTGTGTGTGGCTACCTGCAGAGTAGTAAGCCCACAGGGGCAAAGCGAGAAAGGATGACACTGATGCGATGTGTTGGCATGTGCCCTCGGGTGGTTTTGGTGTGGTTGTCATCTTGTTGTTTTCATACAGCTCCCCCCTTCGTCATACCCCGCATTATTCAAATAACGCGCCCCAAAGTTCCATAAATTAATAATGAATTCACAACTAGATGGATTGATGAACAGTGATGGAGAAGTATGTGTTTTTTAGTTTTTGGGTTTTTTTTTTTTGTTTTTTTTGGCACTGATTTCTTGTTGTTTGGACAAAGTCTTTGACAGGCACTTTTCTCTTGGGAGATTGAGCTTATCAGGAAAAGAAGTGCTGGGTTGGAAGGATGCTGTCTCGCTGAGCTGTGTGTATGTGTGTGTGTGTGTGTGTGTGTGTGTGAAAGAGAGAGATCGGTAGTGTGTCTGCGTGAGTGCATCTATTCTAATTCAAACCATCGCTTGGCTTTTTAAAAATAAAGAAGTTCCACTCTCTAAAATAGTTATCTGGATAAACTGGCTGTGTCGGTCAATAACTTTAAAGAAACAACCAAGTGTGTCAAGAGGTCAAACTCAACAAGAAGAGCAGAAAGATACACTACACATAATACGTAATACAATGGAGCACAAAATACACACTCTTTGTATTCTTTCAACCACACAAACACACATACACACACAGGAAATTAACATGACAGAAGATTACATATTGGACCATTCACTCCTGAGCTTATTTTTCACATGTGCACACGTTACAACACCCCACCCCTTTCTCCGAGCAAATCTCCATAGCTTATGAGACCTAAGGAGGTCAACAAGCATCTAAAACTTCCTTGTATTTCCCCAGAAAAAAATGAGTGGGACTTGAAAGCAGCGGCAACTCGCTGACTCTCTTCTCTATAGTTCCTAAAGCCAATGCAGATCAATACGCAGCCATACATACCACAACTGGAACAACTCTTGTCAAAGGTTACTCCTTTTTCTCTGTGCTTCTCTCTTCATTTTAGCAGGGCGGAGGAGGATGAGGAGATGGAGAAAGAACAAATGAGAGGGAGAGAGAAGAGATGGCTACGGAGAAGTGAGAGAAGAGCAAGAAAGATAAACCTAAAATGATCCTTCTCTGTAGTTGCGGAACTCTGTGGTAATGGGTTTTGACACATCGCCAGCAGGCCAAAGAGAGCGGGGGCTAGGGGTGAGTCAATAGTGGTGCTCGGCTGTGGCCAGAGGCTAGCAGCAGCGGCTAGGCCAAACCCCTGGTACTAGCATGGGCTGGGGGCCTGACCACTAATCATTATAAAGTCAATGAGTCCTCTAGCGCTTGCAGCTATGCTAGCCTTCCCAGGGAGCCACACCACCTAGTAAGGGCCCTATTGTGAACATACCACAGACTACAGCAATATATGTCATGTATAGGCTGCCACGAATTGATAAAAAGGTGTTATTCACACACACACACACACACACACACAGGCGCGCGCAAAACTAATGTTGGTACACATTACTGAACCCAGGCATGTGATGTTAGCACAAAACACCTGAGCGTAAACGTCCACAGAAATACACAGCACCCACAAGAAACTCGAAACACAGTGAACCAACCACACACACACACACACACACACACACACACACACACACACACACACACACACACACACACACACACACAC
>JAVDPK010000532.1:395624-415631 GCA_034780415.1 Cichlasoma orientale | reverse complement strand
ACACACACACACACACACACACACACACACACACACACACACACACACACACACACACACACACACACACAATAATTTATGATGTATGCCATGTCAGCCAGCAATAGTCTACAGCCTTTGATGCTGTGGCTGTATTATTAAGTGCTGTCCCTTCTTCTGCCCTACACTGGACACAGCCTCTCCTGAGACACCACACAAACTGCTCCCAAGTCACACTGGGGCTGGGGCACCTCACCTGGACCCCATGCATTTTTTAATGGCTCAAACTGATCCTGACACACAGCCTCAGACTAGACTACTAAATAAGGCAGAGTTTCCCTAATTGGCATAGACTTAATTTAAAGGAAAGTTAACATGAAGAGGAGACATTCATATTTAACAGTGATACTGTTCAAATCACAGATTTATAAAGTAAAAGAAGATCATGTGTGTATTTGTGCACTCATCTATATGTAAATATGTTTACAGAGACTTAAGCATGATGATGAAAGTACTTAAAGCCTATAAGGTTGATTAAGAAACAATCAAGAAAACAGTGAGTGTTTCAGTTAGAGACACCAATCTGTCAGTACATTGATATTAAGGAGCGGCACTGAGCTCCTGGGGTCCAGCAAGTGTTTTCAGTTAAATGCTCAGGTTAAGTTCCTGATGGTTAAGATAACTGGAAAGGGACCGTCTAGTTTCTATTTATTTCAGTGAGATTTTGGTAGTAGTTTAGTTGCTGGAGTGGGCGGCCAAGCCTCTGGGCACAGAGCAGAGCACTTCAATTGTTGCTTCCTGGTCTGAGAGAGCCTTAAGGGCTGAGGGAATGAATGATGCCAATAAAGGTTCCCTACAGTGATAGTGAGACAAGCTGTTTCGATAAAATCATCACGCCTGTTACAACTTTAAAGCCATTACTGAGATTTACATGTTTTGTAAATAAAAACAGAACCAAAAAAAGTAGCAGAAGTATCATGAGTGTGAAAAGAGAACATATAAAGAACCTAGTTTTTTAAAGATCTTAATGTGAACTGATGGTTATTTAGTAATGTAGAACATATAGTTGATGTATATGATAGGACATCAATCCTTGCATATAGTATATAAAATCCACTATGACCGTATATAATCATCATTCCAGATGACGCATTTTCCAAGCTGAAACACTAATTTTAATGAAATCACTATCAGCACATTAAGGTTTAAGTGTCATACACTGGCACCATAGTCATCTTTGGCTCTTGAAAGCTGCACTGGCCTGATTACACTAGTATATGTGCAAAAACAAAATCAAATCAATATCCTCACAGCTTCTTAGCCTCACTGATCAATATGCATGCAATCAAACTTTTTGCCAGCATTACTTCCACCACTATGCCCATCGATTGAGTCCATTGATCTTGGCGCTCAACCTTCTTTTAGAAGCGGAAGGTATGGATGTTTAGCACTAGAGACCCCATCTGGCCAGCTTTATGAACTTTGACCTTTGAGTTAATCCTCAAACAAAAGAAAAGAACTTATTGGAACCTATACAGTCTGACCTAGAGTCATCCCAGGGCGACAGATTCAAGCAGGATGCTGCCAAAACAGACTAAAACTCAGACCAATGCCCTCTTCTGGGCCTGGACTCTACTACAATAACAGCAACCTCACCGAGCCTAAAGACACATACAGTAGGCTTGGCCATTTGTGTGATGTGGTAATAAGGAGATCTGCAACTCTGGTGCAAGTTTGTCGAGACAGAGCCAAAAGAAGCATTGAATGAACATGACGGATCAAATCAAGTGATGATGAAGACAAAACAGGGCAGGGGGAAAGAAAAAGTGATGAAGGGTCAGTGAGGGTGGGGCAGCCAGAACCAGGGTCTGGTGGGGGATTGGCGTTCACTGAAGCCCTCTACTGATGTGCCGCTAGGCCCTTTGAAGGGATTATTAACACATTTTGATTACTCTGGTCCAGTTGTCACAGAAAATATAACCTCCATCAGGACTATAAAATTGGAGGCCCTTTTCTTCTTTAGCCTCCCTCTTGTTGTTGCTCCTTTCACTCCCCCAGACCCTCCCAGTGCCCTGTGCGTGCCTGACTCAAAGCAATCTACTAATTACAGTCTCAGACATCTTAAAGAATAGACTGTCACACCATTAGTTTGATAGAGAAAAGGAAGCCTCTTCATCACACACATATCAGTGAACACACACACACACACTGATGCATTGTAACAGGCCTTACATTTGAGTGCATACAGTGTGTCTGTTTTGCAAGCATATTTGTACCGTCAGTACAGAATCATCAGTACAGCAAACCTTAATGTGGAGAGTGGAAGATAATTGATTGATGGCCGACAATTTTTTTAGACAATACATAATAGTGGCCTTCCCAATACTGCCAAATCAATTTTAACCTTTGGAGATACATTTCAGCCTCTACAACTGTAAGAGCCCAAGGAGACCAGTGGCTCAATTACCTCAGTGCTGCAGTGTGAAGGGGCCACTTTCAATTGATACCACTAAATCTAAGACATCCACCATGTCCAATTAATTGCCAGGTTTCCCATGCCACTGGTTACGATGCTCTGCCACATCCTGCTCCGCCGATCAAGACCAGCAGGGTTCAATTAAGTGTTTGCGTTGATGACTTACGAGACCAAGCCAGTTTTAACCACCCAGTAAAAGGGAACACAAATTAACACTTGGGTATACAGCAGATTCAGGCATTTTTCCTTGTGGGGTCAACAGCTGTCATTTCCAAGCAAATCAAGTGTCATAATTCAGGGTTGAAAGCACTTAACTTTTAATATATATTACTGGCAACTGCCCATGTTAGTAATAGCTCAGAATCTGTTATCACTAAAGTTGAAACTATCTTCCAGAGGGTTATCGGGATATTCCAGCTAACACTGAGACACAGGGTATATCTTGGAAAGGTCCCCACTTTTTTCTTGCTGGAATAATAATAATGGAAAAATCATAAGAATTATGAGCAATTGCAAAACAATGTTTGTGCAATTTCTTGCATGCCTATAACATAAATCTGACACTTTTTGTATACACTAAAAGTGGTGAGAATTTCAACTGTGATGTTTAAGATGAATGAAGCAGTCCCTTAGTGTTGGTCTTTTAATATACATAAGAAAACAAATATACAGAAGGGCACAAAGAGAAGGAGCTCCATTCAAACTCAGTAGTGGAACGGAGTTGAGTTTATTAAGGGTGTGAGGTTTCTTCACACTGAGTGATGATAGTTACACAGTAAAGGTGGCTGAAGATGCCCAAATATAAACAAGTACTGCCTCTGTATTGTTGGATGTTTGTAACTACAGTTATATCTGAACATTTTAATCCTCTTAACATTTTATAATAATAATAATAATAATAATAATATAGCCGATATTATGTATCTCTTAATGCCATAAGATGATATACTGAATTACTGCAGCCAACATTCTCTTAATTTACAGTAATAAATTTAAAAAAAAAAAATCAATCTGATGAGTCAAACCAAAAACTTTTCATAGTTCAAAACTATATTTCCACCTAGAGTTAAATATTAGTATTATGCAATCAAAAGCAGCTTGTTCCTACGACTTTGTGAAATCTGCTACAATACATTCATAGTGTGGAGAAAAAAAAACCCTCTGATTTAATGCCAGACTGACCAGAGAAATGTAATTCCTGTTGAGTTTGAGTTGCTTTTACCTTAAAAAAATAAAGCAGCCAACTTGATGTCTTGTTAGTGTTTGTGCTTTTGACTTCTGAGATGCACACGCCTACCCAGCTTCACACCCTGTCACTTCAAGCACAAATGAAAACGATGCTAACAGACAAGCAAACACACATTTCCTCCCTGAATAAAGCATCTTTTCCAGGAACTGAGTTGAGAGATTTGTATGAAGAAAAAAAAAAAAAAAACATTAACAAAAAAAAAAGGGAAACAAACTTTCAATGTCTAGAAAAGAAAGGAGAGCATCAAGTAAATAGAAAAGTGTTTTTTCCTGCCAACCTTAGCATCACTTACTGCGATAAGCACAGCTAATACATGAGAGAATCCTTCTCTTTGTAGACTATTAACTACATGTTAATGTTTGTGAAATGTATATTCATAAACAGACTGAGGATTGAGCAAATGGGCCATTTTCAAACGTACACATGATCTGTGGAAAGGGCCAACATAGTTGAGATCAAAGAGTCCAGAGTGGGAGAGGTAAAAGTAGGCCAGGCCATGGCCTGGGAGAGAAGTGGAGAGGACACAGAGGGTAGTGAAAGAAAGAGAGAAACGAGCCTGTATGGAGAGAGAGAGAGAGAGAGAGAGAGAGAGAGAGAGAGAGAGAGAGAGAGAGAGAGAGAGAGAGAGAGAGAGAGAGAGATAGAAAGAGAGAAAGAGAGAAAGAGAGATAGAAAGAGAGGTTGGTCCCAGCCTGGGAGGAGCTCAGGTGTGAGATGTGAGGAGGTACCTTCTGTTCGTGGCTCTCAGGCCCCACTGCGGACAGAAGAGGGGCCCAGACAGACACGGGCCCTCTTGTTTGGCCCAAATAAATCCAGGTGGCTCAAGATGCGTGTCCTTGTCACTCAACACAACTTCAACCCACACAAATACACACACGCACACACGTGAAGAAATGTACACAGTCAAAGACACTTGTCCTCTCTGAGTTCACTGAAATTTGAACACTTTTGAAAGGTGAGCGCGGCTGACCGGGAAACAACATCAGGCCTTCAGAGAATTTGAGATAAATCATATGAAACAGATTCGATTTTATTCATCAACTGTCAAGAATTTTTCTATTTAAATTATTATTTTACTACCTATTAACTAGTTTAATTTTCTTCTTTTGTTTAGTATATCGCACTTTTTAGTTAATTTTACTGCAGCAAAGTGGCTATTTGTTTCTTTTCTTTCTTTCTTTTTTTTTTTTTTTTAACAAAACAGATGCAACATCCAAGCGTAAGGTGTTGCAGAGGCAGGAAAAACATCAAAGACAAGAACAAACAATAGATATACTGTACTTGAATCTCATCAGCAAAAAAAAAACCAACAAAAGTGTCCACACTCACACTGCAGCACTGCCCACGAAAGGTCCAATGTAAACTTTAAAACATTTTGAAACAATACACAATTTGCTTGTAAAATGACCACCTTCCGAACAGTTTTATATCAGAGGGATCTTTGATTTCTTTTCTGCTGTTGACATTTATGATCACTGTAAAACAAGCAGGATTGGACATATGGACTGCAATACTGTGGTGGTGGTGCTGTGGCTCGTCTACTGCATGGAAACGTAAATACACTGTGGCCACGCATGTTCATCCTGATGAGTTTTCTGAAGGGACACACCATATCTGACATAGAGCAGCAAAGCAAGCATACAATACATTATGAGGTGCGATATGATAAAAGATAATAACTTTCTAAAACTGTAAGAGAAGTGACCTGCGTTTCTCTGAAGATCATCTTGACAGATCCACCAAAAATTTCAACTTCCTGGCAAGAAAGATGCTCAAACCACTCAAATCAATTACATCAAAGATGGAGCTCACATATCGAGACTTGTTAAGTTAACTGTAGTCATATTGCAAAGGTAGGGTGCCGGAGCCATTGCTGTCACTTGATGACGGTTGCGTCTAAATTGGGAGTGAAAGTCTCCCCAGGAGAGATGGGTGAACCTGTCACACAAGACTGAGGGAACAGAAATGTTAAAAAAAAAAAAAAAATGCCTCTCTCGTTCTCACACACACACACACATACACACACACACTAAAAGACAACAATATCTCCATATGTTTAAGAGCTTAATCATCATCACCATCATCTGTTCCATCCTTTAAGTGTGTGTGTGTGCACGAGCACGTGTGTGGTTTACATGAAAGAAGGACATCTGGAAAACAATTATTCCAAGACACCCTCACTCACTCTCACACACACACACACACAAACACACACACTTACTTTTCCTTTGCTCTAAATTTGCATGAATTCCATACATCTGGCCTTTAAGAGGCAATAACAATTATTCATTGAGCTGGTTGTTAAAGCCCAAATGCAACCGTCCACTAGTCTAAACAGCTCATTAAAATAGCACAATACCTCACTTCAAGCACACAGGAAAATTGGCAAGCAACTCTATCACTGCAATATCATATGGTTCTGAATGTCCATTCTGGATAATATAATGAATTCAGAGTAGCTTTGTGGAGAAAGTGAATGTACTGTATATTTCTTTTTGATTTTCTGGCAGTGTTTTTCCTGCACAGTCTTCTTTGTCTGCTCTCTCTGCCAATACTGTGTAAAATTTAGGCTCAACATTTTTCCAGGTAAGACTTGTTCTGGATGAGGTAGATTTTATGGTTGCTTAATACATGTTTGTTTATCTCAAAAGGCAATTGTCTTAATAATGAGCTAACTGTTATCAAGTATCAAAGATCTGACTACAAACAACTATGTACTTAAATTATAACAAAAGAAATATGAAAACTAAAATAACTAAAATACAATTATAAAAAAATTAAGTTTCTAGTTTTTGAAATTAACTGTTCCTACCTAAAAGTTAATGAAGAGAATTATAGCAGCAAAATGCCAAGTAAATGGCTCAAAAAAATGTTTGTAAAAAACATTCCAATACAAAAATACCAATAAGCACTTCCCTCCTGTCAGATGGCCTTCACCAAACATTTTTTAAAAAGTCTACATCAATGTGTCAAGTCTGTTCTGTGTAGTCATAACCACGCACATAATCACATCAAACCTAAGATAGGCCTGACCAAGGAAGGTGTCCCTTAGGCCATCTTAGCCAGTCCTTCACAACTGCGCTTTAAAAGATGGGCGACAGTACAGTACGCTGCAGTTGGCCTTGATTGATGATTGAATAACCCAAGATCATAGATGTGCTCAGGGAGGACTTGCCGGTGCAGAGCTGTGCATACATAAGCCCTTCAGGACTACCACTACATACATCATGTGGTGAGACTGACTGATGTGAAGATGGGGAATATGTAGACCACTTAAGCGAAGCTTTCTACATGGCAGTCAACAGTCAAAGTTGACTAAAAATGATTACAGGGAGGCTTTGTTGTTATAAATCAGATTTTATCTGAGTCTGAAACAACTGAGGTGCAAAGTATGTGCAACGTGCACATACTACTACAAGACACACACATGCAGACTCACACACACAAAAGCACACATATTAACTTGTGCTGATATCCTTGACAGGCACAGCTACAAAAGCATAACCCAGTGGTAAATAAATAAGTTCATGCTGTCTGCATACATTTTCTTTTTAGGAACTCTTGGGCTCACATAGAACCGTCCAAAGGATTATGTGTGTGCATTCGTGCATGCACAGAGGCCCCCTTTCAGCACCTTCTTAGAGTAAAAACAACCAGCGCCTGCCTCCTAAAGCAGCTCAAGGGCGCGGCCTATCTACCGAACGATAGAATGCACGAGTGGAAATGTGCTTCGATTCAACCAGCCGGCCAGCGTTCACTCAGTACCTTGGTTCATTTATATGGGAGTCAAACTGTTTGTACTGTCAAGGTTATGTTATTTAGCAGGGGAACAGGAAAAGAACAGAGACAAGTTTCAGGCAATTTAAAGTTCTGTCGAGTACTCCACCAACTGTGTTCCATAAGAAGTGAGCAGATCTGAAATGAGACCAATTAACTTCAATCCAACCGAGGATTCTGGACAACTGTGTGAGACCTGCACATTTTATTCCCCTGAAATGCCTGCATTCAAAAAAAAGAAATCCTTACCAATAAACACAGCAACTAATTTGCCCTCATCTGAGAACAGAAATTTTTAAATTTTTGTAATTTTGGTTTAAATGTCAAGTCACATGTAAATTAAAAGGACAAGGTCACTATATTGTATATGGCTAGCATTGCTCAAGCCTGTGATGCAGAGTCTGCCGTCTCTGAGAAACATGCACACGCGTGCACATATACACACTTTAGCAGCACACACTGCACTCCTAAGGTTACCCCCCAGGACAAAAGCTTTACCAACCCACTGACTGGCAGATGGGGCAACCAGCTGACATCTCAGCCCGGCTCCGTTTCATGTTCCCTGGGTGTCTTAAATGGCCGGGCACCCTGTCTGATGGGCACAGGACAGCCAAGGAGGAAGCTCCTTTGACAGAGGAGGGGAGGTGTGATTCTTGGGGCTACCATTGAGCGAAAGAGGAACAAGGACAGACGGAGATGGCTAATATGCGCCACTCTGTTTGTACAGTATAATTGCGTGCCTTGCAGGGTGGGGTGAGGATGGAGGATTTGGGGGGGGGGGGGGGTATATATTAGATTAATAAAAAAATATTTAAAGCATTTAGCCCTATATTGTTTTATAAAAAAGGATAAAACTTTTTCCTTAATGATATAGCCACCACTTAATTTGTCAGATATCAAGCTCAGTTGTACTTTTTTAGATTTAGAGCAAGTAATTTAAATCTAGTACGGGCATTGCTTGTTCTAGTGCACAATGTACCACACAGTCGATTCTAGACGTGACACCACAGGGTCTTTATGTGGGCTACTGAAAAACATCTGTGTGACTATACAAGAAGTGACATAGCGCAGTCATAACTGCCTAACAACAAAGCACCAGCTACACCATTTTTTTTTAAGCAAAAAGGAACCAGTGTTGTTGGGATGTTTCTTCACAGACCTCCTCAGATGGGAACGGTTCTTTAAAAAAAAAAAAAACTTGTTTAAAACTATAGTAAACATTAAAAGGGCCTAGATTACGCAAAAAGTGCCATCTTATGACTCTAAAATATACAGATTGTATTTAAAGACATTATGACTGCTGTTACTGTCATCATTGAACTTTTATCTCCTATTAAACAAACAGAAATCTTTGTGTGAAACTATTATAAATTGTTCAAAAACGAAGCAGTTGTCCAGGAGCCTTTCACAAACATATATGATATGAAGTAATTATGACTATGTAATTAATATGTAATTAATAACTGAATTACTCTTAAGTTTATATATCAAACTCTGGTGTGAGAATAAATGGAGAAAGAGAAACACTGACTGTACATTTTGGAATTTTTATGTTATTTTTTTGTGTAAATGTTTAATGCAAACTAAATACATTTACACAAATAAAGAGGCAAAAGTACATATAAATCTTTCCAAAACGTGAACTAAAATTGGAAAAACTGTAAAAAATTACAAGTTATATTTAGTGAATGACAATAATTAAGGAATAAATAGGAAACAGGCAAAAGAATAAAGGTATAAAAATATACCATAATCTGTTTAAATAAAAAAAATTTCTACATTTAATTACGCAATGGTTATTTTTATGTATTAACTGTCTTTGTTTTGAATTGTTAAATGAAGACAAAGGCCTAAAAATGTGTAAACTCCACCTTTTATGTAGGTGTGCAGCAAATAAATGATGGCAAACTAACATTAAAATGGCATCAGCCATTGCCTTATGGCTATCTGCTTACTACTGCTATAATCTAAACTGCACTGTAAATATAACACAAAATTTATTGTCTAAAACCTAAACTCCAGTCTTATGCCACTAGTTATCATCATTCCTGCTCTGAAAATGTTTTTTTATTGGCTGGCAGTCATTGATGGCTTACACATTAGTTCCTTCTTGTCAGGTTTTATAGCTGTTAATAAGACTCTTAATGATAATTTATATGTTTTCACGTGAATGCAAATATTTAAAAATGCAATTCATAGTGAAAGTCTTGCTGTATGATTGTTTTATGATCCCTTAATAACATGTTCAGAAAGGAGAGAGCTGCAAATGACCCATCACAGGTACATGGCTCAATTCGTCTGATTTTATTGTTTAACTGTGCAAAGCATACGGAAAATGTTATAGTCTTCCCCTTAATTTTCACCCTTAAAACACTGCTGAGTCTGCATCAAAAAATTGCCCATTTATGTCTGCCAGCTTGACAGAAGACTCACTGTGAAGATACACTGCTTTGTAGTAGCTTGCCTCTTGCCTTTTTTATATATATATATATATATATATATATATATATATATATTTAAAAAAAAGGAATGGTTGTCACTTTAGTGCACTGTCAATGAGAACATGTGTAAGGGAGGTTTACTGGTCAAAGAGAAGCAAGGGGATTTTTTTTAAATTGGTAAACAAATAAAAAAAACAAAACATTTTATGTGGATGTTAGTAATCTCCTTTCCAACACTGCTATCTCTTGTTCCTATCCACTCACTCTGATAAATGTCTAATCTCTTTTTAGTCCGTTTTCGGGACTTAAATATCAATCATCTTGTCATTCACTGTGTCATTCTCATCACTGAATTAATTTTTCTGATAAAGGTCCTCAGGTGACAAAATAGCATAATTCTCTCTCATTGCCACTCCTTTACTTTATTTCACTATTTCAATTTTTTTTTTTTCGGTTCTCCTTTTCCGTTTTTAATATTTCAGCACCTCAGATGTAGCGGCTCTTTAAAGCACCCATGGGGGCTCCGAGTCCGCGCTTTTGTCTCCCATTTCCTTCTGAAACAGTTTTTCTTTAACCCTATGCGGCTCTTCACAGTTGTTGTCTTAGCTCTCTCCTCTCCGTCGCTCTTTCTGCTTTCTTTTTCTCCATCTCTCCCCCCACCACCACCACCTCCCTCAGTTTTCTCTGTGTCAGCCAGAGGTCAATGCTACACTTTTTTCTTCTGCATGCGAGAAGGCAGGGGGTATCTTTTTAGTTATTATAACCTAAAAATAGAAAAAAAAATCTGATTTAAGGTTGGGACGATGGTGTCTTTTAAGATATAGTGGCTAACCACTATCTAGCATTTGGAGGGTGTTTTGTATCTCGAGATAAGGATAAGATTATATCAATAAATGATTTGGATGGGGTTTGATCGAGAATATAGACCAATTTACAAAGTGTGCCAAAATGACTTAATTTTCATCATCTCAAGGGCACTGTGCATTAAGGAAATTATGTTTTCTGATTAAACAGGCTAGTAAAGTGCACAAAAAAATGCCATTTACCATAGTTAGGGACATTGCTTATGTTTTGCTATTGAGGAATGCTAATCAAGTAGTGGGGCTGCCTGTGTTCAATGAAATCACTCTACTGGTTTAATCTTTATTTAATAAAAAGATTTGAGTCAGTGTTGCTTGGTCAATCTCATATCATATCAATCATAAAGTCGTTAAATATGTGGAACACTAGTGATTAACTTTTAAGGCCTAGTTTAAATGTTTAAATGTGTTTTGTAAATCTGTGCTGAGCTTAAAACCAATATTTGGGCTAAAAATGTTGTCTCTCTCTCGCTCGCTCTCTTTTTTTAATACTTAGCAGGAAAGCTCCAATGAGCTCTCTAGTCAGATCATTACTTCCAAGAGTCTCATTATGTTGAGAGCCTTGTTGAAGCTAATAACTGACTAAAGGTCTAATTATTAGATTTTCTCATAATTTTATTAATGCTAGCTCACACTGTGGAGACCTAATAGAGGAACACAAGGAAGCAAGCAGCAGCTGTAGTAGCTGGTGGACTGTAGCTAAACAGAACAGTCTTTATTCATTCGGGAATTCTTGATCTATTTTTGGAGAAGGTTCATTTAACTTTACAAAAAAAATGTCACTTATTTCCATCTTTGTAGCCCCGCAAAGCTTGAACTAATATTTGGATGTTTGCAGCAACACCTGTCGATACACAGGGAAAGGGAGGCTTGCCCACGCACGCTCAGGAAAACAGGCGCGCACACACAAACACATACTTGAGTCTGTTGGTTCAGCTCTTCCATTGAGGGTTCGTATGCTAGCTGGCCATTGTGCACGTAAGGCCTTTTGTCTGGGCAGCCTGAAACTGGTGATTGCACCTTAGCTACCGCAGTTCAAGCGTAAACAGTGTTTTCATGCCCTACGATATACACTGTTGCCAGTGGACCCCTAAATCCCTGGAACAGCTGAGTCCTAGGGTGTCAAAGATAATGGCGATTTATTGCAGTGCGAGGCTTTCTCATTGCCCCTCCCGCCCCCCTTTCCAATCGTCCCTCCACCCCTCCTCCTCCCTCAAACAGATTAAAATTAAGCCGTAAACATGTGAGGATGGAATTAACACATTTAGTGAGTCTCCTCTTCCCACATCCCATTTTCGCTCCAGAGCGGCTGATCCCCGCTGCCAAACGTGGGTGCAATTTTAATGACTCGCGACGTTTTTGAAGTCCACATGAAAAAAGCGTCGCTCGCCGTTTGTGGCGGCGCTAGATATGACTGGGCCACGGCCGGCCATGATTGGGGGGGACACACGCCGCCGACTCGGACTCCAGGCTCTTCGATAGGATCGGTGTCATTTTCCTCTCCACGATAAGACGCCTTGCTGACAAGGTCCGATTAGGAGAGAAAAAATCATTATTGCTACGCCTTTCATCCACCAGGGGTTTACCGATAAACAGCTCACCCACGGCTAGATTTTCTGAGAGCAAGATGTTATGCGTTGAAGCATATATATTTAGGAAATGTGGTTTCAAGTGAAATTTTGGCAGTTTTTTTTTTTTTAACGACTATTTTCTTTTTAAATAGCTATAGGAAAACGTTTTTTGCTTTAAAGCATATTTTTTTAAAAAGGCCTCCTTTCTCTTTAGCTGAAAACTCAAGCTGTGAAATATTTAAGTCCAAGCTCTCGGCTCCATTAATCAAACAATTATCAAATAACTTCATATTCTTTTTGAAGACAATGCAATGCGCCAATTGTATCAGCCCACAAAAAAGTGATCTATTATGCTGTACCTCAAGGAAATCCACTTTAGCAAACTGTCCTTTTAAAGAGAGAAATGAAAAAGAGATGCTTAAAATATTCAAACTACATTGCAGAACAGAGAGAATAAACTAAAATAAGAAGTGAGAAAAGATTCAGCTACATGCTAATAAGAGAAAGATTTACATTGCATATAGTGTATATACTGAGTAACAAAAAAAAAGTATAAAACTGGGTTGTATTTGCAGGTCAAACAAAACTTGAAATTAATAAACTAAATTTAATTTTAAAACCGATCTCTTAAAATGTATTGAAATTTAAAAATAACTGCCACTTTCCAAAAATACCCATTCCATTTAAACATTAACTATTTATTTGTAGGATTTTGATTTGTGTAAATGTGTAAAAATGTACTAATAAAATATTATACTACATGACATTAACTGCATATTTTTAAATATTAAAGAATAAAATAAAATCTGTCGAGGGGATAACAATAACCTCTGTTTAAAATATAATAAGTCGGTCTTAATAAACATAACTGGATATGTCATTTGCTAAGTGTTTGCTTATGGATTTGAGCCGACGCTTTGGTGGCCCGGCACCAAAAGAATCGTCGAGTCTGATCTTTAGAGGGAACAGGGAGAAATAAAGCGAGCGGGAGAGACTCAGAGAAAGAGACGAAGATGGAGAGGGAGAGATAGAGAGTCGGGACAAATGTGTGCTGTGTTACTGGGCCACTCCAGCACCCATGGACTCTCAGCAAGACTCAAAGCCACACTCTGCTTCAAAAGGGAGCCATGAAGATTTTTTTTTTAATGTTTACAAAAACATATTTATTTATTTCTCGTCACTCTGTCATTTATCTATTTATTTCTTGCTGTCCCAGCACCCCTTGCTCTGCCGCTGGAATCCTGTTCGATGACGCCGACATGCTCGCCCTCCCCTCTTTACCCCCCTCTCTCTTTTAATACCACTGCAGTTGAAAATCAAACTGCTCTAAAACAAATTGATGTACTCTTTAATATAGTCGTCACATCATCACAGGGTCCTCACACGTCTGCCTTGGTGACAACTGCAGGGCTGCTTAGCTTAGCCCAGCGATGGCTGCCACTTTGTTGGTCGCTTCAATGATTTATCACAAAAAAGAGAGGGAGACTGTGAGAGTGGGAAGAGAGAGAAAAAGGGAGAGAAAGAAAGAAAAATCCCCTGGATCATGATTGAGTCACTGGCACCTTTGATTGACAAGGTCTAATCAGCTTATCTCCATCCTAATAAAGTTGATAGCCTGCAGTGCTGCTCTCTACCTGGCATGGCGTGAACTTTGGGCTAGGCTGGGGCCCCCGGGGGCCGTTCCACAACCCTTTCTGCTTATCTAAACGGGGCTGAAATCAATCCCTAATGAGCTGTTTTCATTTTGCAGGATTGATTACAGGCTCCTAAACACCAAGAACACTCACCTAAGAAGAAGTGTCTCAGCCTCTTGGTGGCCACCTTTAAAATGCAGAGCAGCAAAGCTTTTGTCCGTCCTCGTCTTTGTTTCAGCGGCTCATTTTGCTGCCATTGCTAAGTTATTTGTGACAAGTATAAAGGGGGATGAATTTTCAAAGTAAATTCCCTCCATATTTGCTGGGTGATTTACTGAATTGTACAACTTTTTAAATACTGTCTCTGGTTTGTTTTTCCACTAACTAGTATCTATTTGTAAAATTCAATTTGCTTTACATAAAAAAAAAAAAGGAAATCCACAAATTTAGATTTTTATTAAAGCTAGATCACACGTCTCAGCGGTCCACACAAAATTAGTGCTGCTATGACAAAGTTACAGTTTAACCTTAAACTTAATAGTTATGTTCTCACGAGCGCAGTGACCTCACCAAAGGTTTTTGAGTGTTGCCACAACAAAGCAAATTTAATTTAAAAACTCAACTATCAGTTATGATTTGGATGACTAAGTAGACTGTTTTTAAAAATGTGTTTTTCTATTAATTTTAGTCCTATCTTTTAGAAACTGTAAATGAGTCTCTAACCTTTAATGAACAGAAAGGTACAGCAGCAAATCATTGCAACACAGATATCTTGTCCAACATGCTATTTTGGATTCTTAAACAAGCATCATGAATCATTCAAAATATTTTCAGCTTTGGCGGGAAGGACTAAAATCCAGCGTGTCTTTGATTTAACAACATATCCAAATTTGACAAGCCTCAACATTTGGGCATTTCAAATACCCCTGACTCAAATGTCTTTAAATTGGCTAACTGCATGCCCTCCCTCTTTATTTACTGCCCTCTTTAACTTCTCTAAGCCCAGGCACAGAGACATGTCTGCACGTCTCTATGCCTGGGCTTTTAAGTCAGTGCTCTTCACTAATGAAGTTCTATACTTTATTTATGAGACAAACAGAGAACCCTGTTTCTTGAGGGTGCGTGTGGTAAATAGCTCTGCATGCCCAAAGAGTCTCCTCTATATCCCTCTGAGGGCTCTCACTGCTTTTGGCAAGCCTTTGTTTCACAAAATACACTGGAGACACTGAGAATAGAAGAAGAAAAAACTAAAATATCTATGATAAAATGATACTGTGTCAAGATTCATCTTTTCTTAGAACTAAGAGTCCTCTTTTTTTTCCCCTTAAATGTGACCTAGAAGCATCCTGTTTTTTTTGTTCCTGGTCATTAAGAGATATATTGTCGGTGGTGAAGAGAAAAGGGGGCAAAGAGTTTCTACGCCATTTCTTTGTTCAGGATCTATCGCTTTGAAATATAATGTCTTTTAGTTCCACTTCCCCCATTGGTCAATTGTAGTTCTTAAGGGCTACTGTGTCATTGTGGATGGAGAATGCAACTTTGAATTACTGCAAAATAACGACGCTAAACTGCTCTTGGTAAAAAAAAAAAAAAAAAAAGTAGGGCTTAGATGTCTAAGGAGAGTTGAGCTTTGTGGCAAGAGCAGCATTTACAGTATGACTAGAGAATGTCTGATTGGAAAAAAAACGGCATTTCATAATGACTAAAGCATAGTACTTGTAGTACTTGGATATTTATTTCATTGTTTTGCACTTTGCTGATGTGAAAAAGAAGGAACTACAATAAACTTGAGTCTTTGTTGGTCTATAAAAATAACCAATTTGAACACAAATCCCAGTCTTTAGTGTGCTGTGTGACTCAATAATCTGGCAGTCCCATGAACTAAATAGTGCAAGATTTTATGAAGATGTCTGGGGAGAGGGACGACAAAAGAAAATATATTGTTTGAAATGGGTGAATAACTCAAAAGAAAAAACTGAACTTTGGATCAGATGGTGAACTCTGTCAAACTGTATTAACCGAGTGGATAAATCTGGCTACCTAATGTTCATGCCAGCAGTGTTTCTTGAATTTGAGAGCTTGGCAGATTAGTCTGGTGGAGAGCTGCGTATGCCGTGTGGATCTACGTTCCTTGTGCAGACGTATTCTCTATTTGACCTGGAGACATCGCCATTTCAGGTTGTGCATCTGAGCGGAGGGTTGGTATTGACAGCAGAGTAAAGGAAGGGGTCATGGATTAAAGACGCGGGGCGAAGCTTCCCCACCAAACCACAAACACACCCCACAGCTGGTGTGGACCGAGCCACGTGTGTGGGACCAAGGCAGCATAAACGGGCATTGTTCTTAGCTAGCTGCACACACACTGGATGAGACAGCCACTGGTGACACAGGGTCAAGGGGCATGTGGCTGACTACAGCAGGAGAAACCGCTGGACACGGGAGGTGCTCAGCACAGCTAAGTCACGGTGCACTTCTTTACCAACAACCAAGCTGTGAGGCAAAACATCAAAACAAGCCACTGCGAAAGCTGCGGCAGAGCGGAATTAAAAAAAATAAAAAAAATCTGCCGGCTGCTGCAGAATTCGACACTGTCGAGAAACTCTAACAACGTCAGAATCATCTCGGAAATTTGAATCAACATTTTTAGGCAGAGAATGCAGATTGTATTTAGGAATTTGTGAATGCAAGTTACAGGGAACATCAAAAGCCAGTGGTCTCCGTGCAAACCTGCCTTGACTTGAATTATTAAATCTGTCGATGTCGCACACACCAGCCACCCTGCGATTATAGTGTAAATTGACAAACTTTTTCAAAACTACAACGGAAGCCACAGAAAGCTGGTTGATACTTCAAGAATGAGCTTTGATATATCTCTGAGGAATACACTGTGCCTCAATAATGTGGTGACTGTCAGGAAGGAAGACAGGGAGGAAAAAAAAATATGCTAACTGGTTAAATCTATTTAAGATCCCAATGAGATTTTTTCCTATTTTAAGATTAAAACCATCCTTGATAATGAGGGGAAAAAAGGAGTTTGTGTGTTTTTAAGAGGATTTATTTAGAAAGTGATATGTTTTTATTTTCTTTCTTGTGCGCTCTTGAATTAAGAACTTCAGGAGGAATGCTGACATTGTTTATTTTCATAGACCCCCTATCTGTTTGTGGAGAAAAAAAAAAAGGCACAGCACCACCCACCAAATGCACATGCATACATAACACACACAGACACACAGCCATAGTGATGCTTGAATTTTCTTCAGGAGCAGAGCAAGGAGAAGCAGCGCCCGATCTGTCGCCTGTACACTTCTCTCACTCCCTCCCTGGCTCACCTTTGATGTGCTCCCGAAAATGTCATCAGGCGTCAAGGAAAGAGTTTTTTTTTTTCCCTCCCCGACTCCCCTCCTTCCACCCTCCAAACACACACACACACACACACAAACACACACATCCACCCACCTCGCATATGAGCAAGACAATTTGCTGTCGCTCACTCATCCTCAACACTATCTTGAACCCCCCACCCAACGACGCCCCACTCCTTTTCCAATCCATAACAGAACACGTACCAGTTTCTACTGCTATCTGGTAGCCGGCCTCCAGTCGCCGTGATGACCTTTCCAGCTTCTCTGTGTTGTCCAACAGATGTGCTCTCTGCAATAAATAGAAAAACAAAAAGAGGAAAAAAAAATCAAGCCAGAGAAACAAACGCAAAATAAAAATTGATTGAGAGGGCTGGGACCCATTTCAAAGAAACACATCAGCACTGTCACCTAAGCAGACAGACCACATTCACAGCGACAACATAATACAACCATGTTGGCAATAACCTTCATGGATGACAATGTGGTGTGTCCCGATGGAATATCAAGCAAATGCATGTAAAGGGTGCTGCTGCCTCATCTTGGACATAAAAAGAGGAACTACTTGGAACTCTGCTGCCTCCTTGTACTGTTTCACAGCCTGGCCTTCCACTCTACAGAGAACAGTTAATTTATTTCAACTCCCTGCCTTAAGATGAAATACAATTTCATTTAAAGAGCTGCCCAGGTAAAAGAAAATAAGGTCCAGTTGGTGGTGTCTAGCTGGGAGGGAAATTCCAGACAAAAATCAACATCTACCCCCTTTATGTGTGGGTAGTAAGGCCACATATAAACTGTTTTAAAATTATAATTAAAAAAATACGATTTTTCAAACCCATCAGTGTCATGAATGTATAAACACGTCACATTAGTGGTATGCGTTACTGTGCTCCCCCTTGGCTTCCTCACAGCTATCAACAATTGGCAAGACTGCCCATTTAAAGCATGGGGCTCAGAGGTGTGTTTCATAAATTATTAAAAAGGCAATTTTATATATTTGTTTCAAAGTGGATGTTTGTGAGTATCAAGGTCTAAGCTAAGGCTGCAATATGTAATATATATATGCGTTCATGAGTACAAACTACTGATAGCAGTTCCACGGATACCAAGTAAACCAGTGGTTTTGGCTTCTTCTCTACCTACTGAACACCTGTCTAAGAAGAAAGATAAGAAAAGAGCTCATCTGTTGACTGGAGGTCCACTATGGCCTCTTCCTTTCTTTGGTGGAGGTTGTAATAATAGTGGTAGCTTTGAAATGCCAACATTTACCGTTTTACCGGCTTCTCTTCAAAGCTTTCTCTAAAAGTCTGAAACAGTTAATTAAACTTAGATAAAGTTAGTTAAAAGTCTGTAGCCGCTGACTGTTTTGAGCTGACTTTTAACTTCTATCATACAGGCCTTACAAACAGAATTCCCAAGCTCTAAAAACAGATCCTATGGATTTATTTACCTACAACATGTCTGTCGAGTCCAAAGCGCCCAACCACTTATATAACATGCAAAGATGCACTTAAAGACTAAATACAACCCCTCATCATCCACTGAACTGGGACACTTTTTGTGCAAGACCAACATACGACCCAGTTTTCATTAAACCCGCACTACAATCAAACAGCATAAACATGGAAGATTTAAATGTTTACTTGAATGCTGTTGGTTGTGACAGCCTTTCTAATGTCTAACCTTAAGAAACTGATCAGATTTAACACATCTGACACTGGAAAACAACCCAATGAATGACAGCCGCCCATCTGACAAGGGTTTATGCCCATCACATGAGTGAAGGGGACAGGGAAAGAAGTGAAATCTCTAGTTTTGGTTTGGCTGTCAAATGTGTACCAGCTAATCACTCAGAGGAAATGAAAAATGTGGAGGGGGAAAAAAAAAATAATAAGTCAACGACACACTTTTCAAACTTTGACAACAAGAGGGATAGGAAAAGAGCAGGGAGGAGAAAACTCCTTCTGAACTCTTTTCTTTCCCTCGTTTCCTTTTTCTTTGTGCCGCTGACAGATGTCATTTAAAATTGCAGAGATACTTTTTAATAGTTAAAGGGAGGGCAGGGGGAGGATGGAGAGATAGGAGAACGGGCTGGGTGGCTGAGTGATAAAATGGTCTTGCGGTAGGAGGAAACTGATAAGTAGCTGGTGAGCGGGGCGAGGCGTGGTGTGTTTTTTGGTGAAGGCTGTGGTAGGGGGTTTTGAGGTGGCGTGGAAGAGGTAGTGGCACCAACAGATATGATGGCAGTATACATGGGGGAGAAAACGGATACCAAGCTTGGGCTATAATGAGCCCCTATGGATCAGCTGCGATACAGGGGACGCACTGACATGCAACGCTTAAGCTAATACACCTAGACCATGGCTGCAGTGCCTGTGTGTGCCTGGGAGCATGAGGCAGCCAGGGATACTGACAGAGTAGCGCACTCCCTGGGTTCTTCAAAGAGCTCAAGTGATTAGTATGTTATCATTACCATTCGAAACGTGATTTTCCTATTCCCTCTCGGCAAAGGTGACACGTCTCGGGGAGACGGCCGGCAGACTCGCTGCGATGGAAAGCCACTTCAAAGCTTTATCCTCCTGAATTTCTCTCTCTGTGTCTCTTCTCTCCCTCGTTCTGTCTTCTTTTAGGCCCGGGGGGAGGGTTGGGGGTTCAGTAAAT
>JAVDPK010000532.1:364657-381488 GCA_034780415.1 Cichlasoma orientale | reverse complement strand
CCTGTGTGATGGGGGGGGGGGGGTCCCCCTGTCAAAGTAATTTCTATTGCTAAGTACTGCCAAGATCAGTCAATAAGCCTAACGACTGTAACCACAAAGTGATAGGCCAGGAGACAGCAAGAGAAGGCGGGGGGGTTTGAAAGTGAACTCCAAACAAAAGAGCAAATTCAAGAAGGGCTTTGATTGAAGAAACGCCATATAGTTTTTGAAGGCCGAGGGATCATCTCTCAGTGGTTATTTCTTTAAGGCACGAGGGCCCGATTAAACCCAATATTAAAATATGAAGGTGCTTCTAATGAAAAATCAAAGGCCCCATTTCTCCTCCCACACTTCCATTCTTCCATGTCTCTTTCCTTCCTTCTGTCTTCTATCGTTTTTTTTTCTTCCATAGCCCATGGTTGTGTAGGAGGGGACACGAGGAAAGATGGAAAGAAAGTATGAAAAGACAAAAAGAAAGACAGCAAAGAAAATGAGGAAAGAGGGAGGGTTATAGAGATGAGGGACCTAGGTGCTGGTGGTGCAAAACAGAGACAGACAGCAGTGGTTGGAGGAGTAAATCAATAGAGCACAGCCGTCGGGGAGGCGGGCAGCCAGGGCAAGGATAGAGGAGAGGAGAGGGGAACCAGCGCAGGGGCCCGGGCTCCGATCACAACGCTGGCTTCTGGCGTGCAGTGGGGAATAAAGAGAGCCTCCCCAGGTCAGCACCAGAGAAAAAGGTGAGATTAGAGGAAAGTGGAGGAGGTATTTTCACAGAGTGAAGGTGGGAGGGGTTGGAGAGGTGGGTGCTGGAGGATGACGAGAGAGTGTGTGTGTGCGTGTGTGTGTGTGTGTGTGTGTATTTGAGATTTGGGGGGGTGGGGGGCGTTGGAGATGTGCATACAGGATACCTGGCAAGCCAGGGACCAACCGGCCCATTAGCCTGTGGGCACCTACATATGGTTCACTGAACCCTCTGCTGAGAAGAGCTCCTCTCCTATCAGTCTTCCCATCTTTTTTAAAGATACCTTCACTTTTAACCCTTTCTCTGCTTTGGAAAGAGGCTCAGTCCTGACCTCGATTTATGATTCATTTTTGTTTGATGTCTATTCTTGGAGTGTTATCTAAAATTGAAAAATGTAATAAAAAAAAAAAACCTAGACACAAAGGGAGAGAAGTCGGGCCTGGTGAGCATGTGCGCGTCCCTCAGTGGACACGCACACAGAAGACTATCTCCTTTAGAGCTTTGCCTTTTCTTGTAATGTGACCATTGTTGGTGCTGAATAGCTGGCTCATTAGCATAAGAATACAGCAGCACACATAGAGACTTAGCCAGATCATTATCTCTATATATTTATGTATACTTTGTTATTTCACTAGCCAGAACACATTCAAATGCTGATGAGGCCAGAAAGACCCCCTTCCAAAGCCCTTCCAACATGTGCCCTCCTGAACTTCCCAATACACTTACGAGTTTCCTGGGAGTGTGCAGGTTCTGTGCTGGAATTCACAACAGCGGTGCAGAAATGATCAGAAATAGTCAACTGATTGCTACAGACAAGACTTTCTTCCACCTCGTAAGCCAATTTTAAAAAGACATTAGGGTGCAGGTAATATCTTGTATTCAACATTAAAATAAACAAAAAAACTATCATATTTATTTTTCAAAAGAAAAAAGTGCAGGAACAATTAAAAACACAAAGATAAAATCCACTAAATAATATAATTTCATGAACAATTTGATAATTTGTTTGCAAATTTCTTATGTGAACTAGTATTTTTATTCTGAAATTATACAAGACAAAAAACATACCAAAAAAAAAAAAAAAAAAAAAGAAACAAGCTTAACAGAGAACAAACAAGTGCTCTATGGTGATGAGGGGAACAAAACTAAAGAGTTTAGTCTCACTGCAGGAGTAAGCTGATGCTCTAATGCTGGCCAACCTCTGGGATAATTGAAAAAAAAAACCCTTAATTCATCTTCCACAATGTAATTCTGATCAAGGCCACAGCCAGATTCCACTGCAGGCTTCAAAAACACCCGAGAAAAGGCAAAATTGTTGGTCGCTGAGAGCAAAAACGGTTTCCCTTTCTTTCTGGCACGCGCCCTCATTAGAAACACTTAGGATGAGAGGAAGAAACCAAGTTTAATTGTGTGTGTGCATGTTTCTGTGAAGGGGCTGTGAGCAAGGGTTAAAATGTGTAAACATAGAACTTCTACTCTAAAGAAACACCAGTAAAGATGAAATGTAAAGAGTTTTCCCTCTATTTACCCCCTTTCCACAGCCTTGGCTTCTCTAAGCCTTACTTATTAAAAAGCAAATGCCACTGCCTAAAATACAGAGGAAAAACACAGACCCAATGATTCATAATATATTTCATAAATACTTCATGAATCCCTTCACCATACTTAAGCCAGTCTGGCAAAAAAAGAAAACATTGTCACCTATTCTAGTACCCGCTTGTCAGCACATCACTGGGGAGTGGGTGTCACATGTCACTTCTGGTTTACACTACTGCGTGGGACAGGCTCGGTGCACGAAAACCGGGGGTAGGACAGAAAGAAGAACAGAAAGAAAAAGAAAAGTGAAGGGGAGGTGGAAAGGGGAGTAAAGAGAGGGAGGAGGGGGAGGAGGAGCGTGGGGGTGTTATCATATCATCACCCCATGTCTTTATATTTTCCCCCTATTATCTTTGGCCCCCACTCACTCCAGTCACTCAATCACACAAGCCCTGAGGACAGTGAGGGGACCTGGGAGGGCCTTCGCTTCTTGGCAGACTCAGCCAGACAAGCGTCTGAAAGCTATACTGATCGCTGTCAGTGTGTGTGAAAGTACGGTGACTTTGGAGGGGCCAGGAGAGATAAGCGAGAAAGGAAACGATCGCATGGAAGGATAACGGCCGAATTTGCACACTGCCAAACAAATCCTGTGCTCCAGGCATAATGCAGATACCCCATCCATACAGAGGAGAGTTAACATAAAGAGACGCAGAAGAAGCAGGGGCTGATCTGCTTACAAATTACGGCCTGTGTGATATTTGTGAGTCGAATCCTTCGACAAATCATCTTGTTAAGGAACACAAAACTCATGAGCATAAAGTGAATTGTGCTGTTGTGTTACCTGTAACTTTAATATCAGCTTTAACAGAAATTACCCTGCTTTCCGACACAATTTTACTTTTGTTTCTTCAAGACAGTACGAAGCAATTTACTAATGTAATTTACAAATCACTCTGTTATTAACTTTAAATTCACAACTACAGTAACTATGGAAAACAGAGAATTACCCATTAATCCTTAACTGTTGTAAACAACTATACTTTGCCCACAGGGCCTTTTCCAGCTTGAGACACAGACCCATCAACATTAAACAATACTTCTATTTACACTTAAATGGCTTTTACAATTACATTTTTCAATTATCCCCTTGCTTTAATGCATCCAACACAATTTACATCCATCCATACATTTAAATCAGAAGAAATAACAAACAAAATCAGCAAAATATCTCCAATTGTTTCTGTCGCCCTTTCCCCCAATTATCAAACCCAAATATGGCACTTTTGGACAGCGTATCTTTTCGTCCTTCTTGTGACACTGTCCTTCAACCCAGATTTGACCTACCATTGCCATTACACCATCAAACATTAAAAAAAAAATGGCTTCAACATGAGTGACAAAAGGCTAATCCACAAATGAATCCCATCTTGGTGCCCATAAAGAGGACATGGTAAAGCCTGCAATACCACAAATCCACAAAGGGCGTGTGGAAGACGTACTGCACGCCACGATTTCCAAATGAAAGCCCGAATTCATAAGTAGAGAAGAAGATCTGTTTGCTTACATCTTAAATCTGCACTCAGCGCAGAGGAAATATAGGGAGGGGAAAAAAAATCCCTGTCAATTCAGGGAGCTCTTTTATGACTGGTGATGAGTGATTAGACTTTGGTGTTGTTGATGGGTTGTTAAGCAACAAACCATGAAAAGAGTCAATCTGCATTTACTCCTCTGTGTTTAATATGAACAAGTAAGCCAAGGCAACCTAAGGCGATTTAAAGTGTCTAACATCCAACTAATGTTGGTCTGTCATTTTGTTGCTTGCAGAAGTCACTTTAATGAGGACAAGGGGCAAAGCAGAAGAAGCCTTCAAGCTGGATTACAACAATGCTAATATATAATCACTAGTTGTGTGGTTAGCTTGGAACGTACAGTCGTCCTAAAATCTCCCTTCAAAACTTAAATCTCAACATAATTATGATCATCTTTTGCAAAAAAAAAATTTACATTTAAGATGCCAGAGCTCCTTAAAACAAATAACTTTTCCAATAAATGACTTTGCAAACTCTTCGTTCTTTGCTAAGGTTGCTAATTGTGCCAAAAGTAATGAGTTTACGACCGCTCTTGTTAAAGTTGGATAGTCTCCACAACCTTCAAGTGTCCATGATCATTTATTTTGTTTTTTAAGATAATGGAAAACATGAAAATGACCCTCATCTTCATCTGTTTGGCTCCGTTCTATCACTCCAAATTCAAATTTCAAACACTGAAGTCCAACTTAGGGCCGAAACGATTAGCACGGACACAGAACCCTGAAAATAAAAAGAGAAATTCCAGAAATATGCTAATTCATTGCCACTGATGAATAGCTTGTGGATGACCCTTAGATTAAGAGGAAACAAAAACTTTTAAGTTCGGAACCAGAAAAGGCGTCTCGTGGAAAACTTCAGATAACATTCTCAAACACGTGTTTGAGCCGTGCGTAGTAAAGTCAGGAGTCATTCATGAGTAACTCGGTCTTGATCGAATCTGATCATTAAATTATCCGTTGTATCCGTGTATGCACGCTTTAATTAAACCATTTCTACATCAAAAAAAAAAAAAGCTTTAAAAGGTGCTGTACACCAATTCATTAAAAACATTTTCAGTGATAGCCTCAAATGAAAACTACATGTCAAGTCTCAAGATATCATTATAAGGTCACTGAAACCACTTATGAAATAGATATAGAGTAAAAAAATATTCAATACCAACAGCTTTTTCATTCCATTCATCTCAGTGTACCTGGCAAATAAACTGTTCAATTTTTCAAGGCTGGCCGACTCTTTCCAAATGCATTAATTATCTCCCTGGGCAGGCGCTGGGAGGCATTCCACCAAAAATACTTTTATTAAAGAAAAAGGCAATCCACACATCCTACTTGACCATGACTGAAGCGCCAAACAATACCCCAACAGATAACTGGAAATTACTAAGGGATAGTTGTGTTCCTGTGACAGTTGGCCTTATGATTTAACATCAGGGTCCATATTGGAATAAATAAAGCTAGAAAAGAAAAGACACATCATCACCTCAATCTTATTGAATAGGGCCCTTTTGAATATAAGTACCGCACTTCAGGTGAATAAAAATTTGACCGCGTCACATTTTTCACATCTTGCAGTAACTTATAATTTGTACTGTGACAACATATTTACCAACCTCATAAGACTGGGTGGTGATGATATGGGTTTCAAAAGAAATACTGGCATGTGGATAACATATTAGTGGTCCTTGATGGAATACTCTGTGGCATGTTATGACAAAACAACAATAGCTTTCTATTCAAAATTCAAAACTGTGGTTGATCAGAGGAAACTACAAAACATAACACGACGGATCTCGTGCCATTAACACAACTGCCTTGACCATTACAGGCACTCCTTTTCAATTAATGACAAAAAAAAAAAAAAATAGGAGGTCTCAACAATAAAACTTGTCAGCTTGATATTTACCAATTAACCTTTTTATATTCAAGGATGCTTAAGCACAAAGACTATCAAATTTGGACAAGAATTTTTTTCTAAATTAAAAAAAAAAAAAAAAACACACACACACACACACACACACACACACACAACTAAAATTGATAAAATTGTACATTCACCTCCTTAAACAAAATGTAAAGATGTGAAACATGTTAGGAGGCGTAGTTGAGAGAAGAAATTAGTACGAGTTAAAAGTACGAAATGCTGAAAAAAAAATTTTTTTATTTAATTCATATTCTGTTTCGATTGCTTAAATATTTTTTCAAAGCATAACCAAGCAAAGAAAAAATGAAGAAAATGCATAAAGTTGGAAGTCACTAATGTAAGATATTTTTGGAACGCTGACAGGCTTTTATCACAGGGACACTATTTTCAGTCTTGCTTATAAAATATAAAGCAGAGGTTAGGCATAGCAATGGTAAGAAGAATTTATCAGAGAAAGTCCAACCACATATCAGAAGGGCAAAGTAATTGGTGAATGTGCCCAATATTGTCCTTGTCATGTAACTTTGTGGAAGAAAATTCTTAGAGCAACACCGCCATCTGCTGCCAGCAGGAGGCATACTGCCAGTCCAAGTAAAAGACACTGAATAATCTCTAAAAAAGGGTTCAGGTTTTAAAATGGGAAGAGAAAATATGAAGACACTTGTCATAGTTACTTCATAGTTACTGTAGAGTAATGGCCAAAAGATGGGTTTTTTTTATAACGAGATCAACATTTCTCCCGAAATTGTGTATTAAATAACCCAGACACATGCCACTGCCAGAATCAAAACACTTACATGATACATAATTAAACTTGCACAGTTAAAAGTTGTATTGTGTTTTGTGTGATACAGTCGATGCCTGCGAGTCCCCAGCTTGCCCACTGAGACAGACCTAACCTGGCACTTTGAAAACAGCAGCTCTGTTTACCCAGTAGATTTCATTAAATTAAGCTTAGGTTAGGCTCTTCTTTCCCTGATCAAAGCCACCGCTAAGAGCCATGCCATTCTTCTTCCTCTGATTTGAACAAGCCGACCCCATCAAATAGGATTTTCATGATCCTATTAATTTATTTATTTATTTATTATACACTTTGGCTTACTTTTTTTTGGTTAAACTGCTGTCCCCTTTGGCTATTGCAATGTCTGTTTTGTCGTGGCCTATATATACACACACACACACACACACACACACACACACACACACACATATATACACACACACCTTTTGGGGTGGTTGTTTGATAAGTTTTCTTTCTGGATGAAATGGCTGGGTTACTGAGGTCAACTCCAGCCCCTGTCTGAAAAGGAGAAGGAATGAGGTCTCAAGCTGGCACACCAGTGGTAGAATTACTTCAAACCATGGGTGAATGAGAGGATGAGAGAGTAGGTTAAGGGGGGAGACACCCGTGGGAGGCCAGTAGGGGGTGGGGTATGAGGGGAGATTTGGTAGTGAGGGAGTGGAAAGGCCTTGATATCCACAGAAAGCACAACAAAGCCAGAGCTTTTTACATTAAAAAGAAAGGAGATTGCCCTTTTTTTTCTCCACTCGACGCCTTTCGAGCTGAGTGTCATGTCCTCCCTAGGCCGGCAGGAAGTGAGAAGCTGAGCTCAGCTATAGCATTTGGCACATCTGAGGCACATCTGAGGGGGCTGAAGTTCTTGCCTTCTGAACTCTTGCATCAGATTTACGGGACATGAGATATACTAGATGTAACTCGGTGAGGTGGGTGATCCTGGTTTAAATGTGCACTGATTTCACCACACCACACGCAGAGGTGTAAAAAAGAAAATTACAGTCAAGCAGGGAGAGTCACAGTTAGAAGCAAGCCGCTGCTTTTTTTATTTTCCGGACACCAGGATTATCCTACAGCTACCTTCTGCTTTTTATTTCAGTACTGCGGGCCATTCCAGACACGACTTAAGTATGCAGTGATGTGCAAATAAGAATTTAGATGTCATCATATTCTCTAAGGGGCTGTGCACACAGCATTTTGCATTTTAAAGCGCACGGAGGATGTTTTGCCAGGTTGAAGAAACTATTTTTCCCCACATATGCTCGTAAGACAGGAAAAAAGGCTAGTAATGAGAATTAGCACCAATATCGGCCACAGCAGGTGTTAACTGCTTGATGATTAAGCATGGTAAGAGTGGGGAGAAGAAAAGTTAAAGATTAATCGTCAGCCAATTAAATGCCCACGGCGAGGAAAGCAAACTGTCTTGGCACAGAGATCTCTTCTGTGATCTCAGTTAGCACATCTCAGTGGCGTGTTCACAGATCACTAGCACATATTATCTGAATCTAAATGGGGTGTTTGTGCATGTTTACTTGTTTGCAACAGTGAGGTGGGGGGGGAATAAAAAAGCATTTTGTGGTGAGGGATGATTAGATACCAAACACATTTAAGAAAAATAATGAGCTTATTACGGGCATGGGCTGTAGTAGTATTCTAAGATATAGACGGGTTGTATGTCCTAATTTATCACAGTATTAAACTGCATGTTTATAAGACCATTAAAAATATCTAGTTTCTCATATGTAAATAATTCTATTTTGAGTCTCACAAATGCAACTTTAACTTTTGATATTTTGTTACAATCAAAAATACTCAACACTGATTACACTGTCTGCACTTTATGCAATTTTAGTGATGAGCACTGCGGTGCTTCCCATTACTTCCTGAAAACATTTCCATTAGACTCGAGCTACCCAAAATACCTTCCAATAAATCCTTTTTAAGGGAAGGAAAAGTTCATATTCGGGTGGGAAAGTAGGCATTGCATTAATTTCAAGGTTTTGAAAAAGTTTGTTCATTATTTTGGCCAAAATCTAAACTTATTAAGGAAAAGCCTTTTCTGAATTACCTCAACAGGTCTTAAACATTTAATTCAGTGTGGATTTTTCCAACTCCATTCTGAGGTTGTGGATTTAAATCACATAAAATCTGATTCGTGGAGGGACACGTGCTCTCAAGCTCAAGGTCAGCGGCTCTTACACTACGGGTTTATTATCATGTTATGAGCACCAGCAAAACAAAACTGACAAGAGAAAACAACAACCACAGAAAAGATATCATTAAAGATACATATTTTCACTAAGATTTTATTAACATTATAATGCCAACTATCAATTTGAAATCCTTCTCCAACTTGTCAGATTAATTTAAAAAGACACAAATTAGGATTTAGGGGTAAATACAAGTTACTGATTCATTTGCATTGGATAACTGTGTATTTCTGCAGTATTATTCACTAAGTAAAGTACCTTGGGCAATATCAGTAGCTCAAAATGTAGACTAAAAGCAAGTGATCCAAAAGACCGGACTGTTCATTAAGCTTTGATAAATCAAGCCTACAGTGATTTATGAATTACTAAACAAGGCCAGATTCTGCAGCAACAACACAAACACACACAACCCATTCTCAATAGGCATCGATTGAAAGTTCAGATATGAACTCTGAATTAACCTCTGTGGATGCACCACTGAGCTTCAGTGTAAGACTGTGTGTAGGAATTACTGCAAGAGTGAGAGTTACACACAAACAGTCCAAAGTTTTGGTACACACCAATTTTTGAACAGTTAATATAAATAAGTAAGGGCGTAAACTTCATTAGAAAATAAGTATTTTTCGAGGATTAATGTTTAACCATTAGGTTAATTTGCAGCTTTTGGGGAGCAATTTATACAAGTGCCGCAAATTCTGCTGATTACTTACAAACCCTGTGTCTGAACAAAGGCAGTGATGGAACAAAGTGGTACTACATCCTATGAAGACTTATTAGGAGAATACAGTACTGCAGAAAGCAGCGCCGTATTTCGATATTGGACCTGTGACAAAAAGGCATGTAACAAAGGAAGACAGACTGATTGGTCAGGGGTTCATCCTTTGGCAAGATAATGACACAAAACATCGGAACAACAGAACTAGTGGCCTTGAAAAGATGGAAAACCATCACAGTCTCAGCTAGTTTGAGTGAAAGCAAAGTAACCCACATATCTGTGTCAACAGTGACTTTCTGCAACAATGTTCCAAAACAATATTCCATATATTAGGCACCTGTTCTATAATTTATTTTGTGAGTTAAAAAAAAAAAAAAAAGGAAAAATAGTTTATAGATACACATTACATATATGTATTATGGAACATCATTTGGACTCTCAATAAGGCCATTTATATACTACAACTGTAATGTAATGTTTCAGTGATAATAATAATTTTTAAAAAATCATGACATGTTTAAATACTTACAAAGTCTTTCTCAAGCTTTTCCATCTCCTGCTTGTAGCTCTTCAGCCTGCTGTTGTACATGGCTCTGCTCTGGATGGGGATCTCTCGTACCTCCAGGTCCATCTGCTCCAGCTAAAAACCACAGTTAATTAAGCAAACCTTTTAAATCTTCATAGCTAACATTTTAAGAGCAATTTTAAAATCAAAAGAAATCTTTCCCAGACTCACAGGTTTAGAGCTCATTATAATACAGATTTACATGAACATTTTTTACAGCTAAAAGTTTCTCTCTAGTTTTTTTATGATCATATTTCCTGTACCATTTTTCTGAAAATGTTTTACAGTTGCGTGCTAAGAAAAAAAAATGACAATTTCAAACATTTTCAACTTTGAAAATAGTCAACTTCAGCAGCATTAATTTTAATATGCTCCAGTGCTGATTGTAAAATCAAATGCCTTCTGCTCACGTCACTCAGTTGTGATAAAAGTTACAACAGAGGAAGTCTGTTCTGTAAATACACAATCAAATCCGAGGGCTCCTTCATTGCTATGACATGCACGGGCCCAACAATGTCTGAGCGAATGAAGTAAAAGTACATTTGATGCACGGGTAGACAGGTCTCTCTGTGGCAGATTTGGAGGAAACTCATCACTATGGCATAACAAGACAACCGCAACAACAATTTGTTTCTGTCAGGTGACTTTGCTCATGTTTAAACAGCAACATGAAGACACCCACCTCAAGATAATGGCTTGAAATGTGTCATAGGGGTGTCACTTAAAAGCAGATTACAGGAAAGTAATCATGTGAGGAGGAAGCCTCCTTTCTGCCATGTGAAGTGTGTGTGTGCGTGCGTGCGTGTTATGTCTACATGTCATGTCACCACCAGGATAATACAGGTGCTGTTGTCTGGTGCCAGTGAAAATTGTCCCCTCCCTCTTTCCACAAATTCATTATTTAGGAAATGGGAAGAGGAGAAAATTACTGATCAAAGACGTACCAACTCTCTGACTTCTTCAAGCTGTTTGTCGACATTTAGAACCAGCTGTGTCTTCTCTTCTGAAAGGGAGAGAAAAAAAAAAAACAGCAACATATTGATCAGCCGACGGAGGAACAGCGCTTCATGACAACAGCCTAACTCCCCCGCAACGGGGGAAGAGAGGGGGAGAGAGAAAGAAAGAGACTGAGAGAAAACAACACACGAGGACACATTTGAAGATATATTTACACATTCTCTCCACACGACGAGCCAACATTTGATGTCTCTTAGTTATTGGCGTCTATGAGGCCTTTGTTGGTTTCTGTTGAGGAGCAGCGAGACACCTCATGCCAACTCAAAGGGAAGGGAGGTGTCAGCTTTGCTCACTTGCCAGAAGTATGAGTCCCACTCAGAATGACTAACGCACTGTTCTACACCTCACCCCATGGCTGCTCTTCCACATTACCCATTGAAACTCATTAGGACTTAAGAGTTCCAGAGCAGCATGCAAACTACAGCGCTTCCAACAGTTATTTAAGGCACCAGCATTATCACTTTCTGTATATCTACATGAACTAGTCTTTGTTCTGAAATTAGCTCCTTGCCAAGAAAGTTAAAAAAAAAAAAAAATAGACAATGTAGAGGTGTGGTATATTTTACTGATCAAGGACCTTTATATTTTTTTCAATAAACATACTTAAGACAAGAAAGTTAAAAAGAGGAGGAAAAAAATGAAGAGAAAATTGCCCAAACCTTTGACAAACACAACAAAGTATGTTTGGCTACTTAAATGTATTGGTACAGAATAATATAATGTGTTTAACACTGACTTGATTAAATAAAAAGGTCAAACACACTGTAAAATGTTTCAGTGAATCCTTTACGCAGCGCAAAATAAAAATAAATGAAAAAAAACTTCAAATTAGGAAATAAATAAGTACCATAAAAATATACACCCGTCAGCCACAACAGGCATAGGCAATAGTGTTCATTATCATGTTACCCTGCCACCTTCCCTTTAGAAACTTTGGGTTTTGGCATTTATTGTTGCACACCCCTATGGTGACAGCACTCCCCAATAGCAGCAGCCTCCATGAAGTAGGTCAGTGTACCCACCACACCCCATGAACTGTTTGGGAACAGTTCGAGAAACAAGACAAAGAGATCAATGCCACGCTATGTCAAATACTGTTGTAATGGGTGAAATAAATGAGCTTCAAATAGCCTATAAATTTTTAATGAAATAGGTACAGCACGCCACCAATTGCTGTTGGAATGAAAAAGTTAAGCCAAAATATTGTCAGATGCATCCAAGAATAGAGGCATTGTGGCTGCAGGACATTAGTGAAATCCTTCGTAAGCGCATGATGCCAAATACATGGCTTAATCATCTGAAGTTCTCAGTGGTATTGCGCTTATTTTCTTTGTGACAGACAATAAACTTGGAGGGAAGTTTAGAGTCAATGTCACTTATCTTAACTTATCTTTGTAAGAAAGTTATGTTACTGTTATAAATCCATCAGCATATCACAATAATGCACTATGACTTAACTCTTATCTTGAATTTAGTTTAACAGTTTCAGAGTAAACATGTGGTACTGCACTGTACACTACATTTTCACACTATGTTATCAATGTACAATTATTTATTTATTATTTATTTACATAGTTATGACAAAAATCATTTGTATGTACATACCAGGTTCTAAAAATCCTCACAACAAATCAAACAAGTCTGGTCAGCCAGGAGTGAAGTTTTCTCAGTCACCCCAACTACTTAATTATCCATCAATTTTCTATTTTTTAACCACTCAGGGTTTTAGCCAGAAAAAAAAAATTCAGCCCGGTGCCTGTGTGTTGGGGAGGGAGATGTTAGCTTTCTAATGCTAATTAGCTTGCTAATGTTAAACGCTGAATGCCGCGCCTGCTTGCTAATTACAGTGACAGTGAACAGTTAGATGACAGAGATTTAATTCTTTTTGCATATAAACCAGAAGATTTACACTTACATATCATGCATTCAATGTGTCCCAGAGCGCCTTTTCCTTCCACTAATGGGTTTGCAGATATCACGCAAAAGCGTACACAACAAAAACATTATAATCCAGGTCTTTTATCTAGCTAACAGCACACCCTACATTAGAATATCCGTCATCACGTTGTCAGTATGAACTATCACGTTTTTAACGCAAGCCACTAACTACGACAACAGGAGACATCATCATTTTGCTGGGAACTGTAGTTTTTTTCTTTAAGGCCTCTCACAGCTCCTGGGATTTCATGTGCGCAGGCTGCGCGCGCTTGCTAATTGTAATTATAGCAAAGAGTTCTGAAAGCAAACTGGTGAAATTCTCAGCCGGCGCAAGACAACCTCAGCATGGCGCAGCGCTGGGGGATTAACCGCTGGCTAGAACCCTGCGGACCCCTCTTGTTGTGACGCGTTGACCGCTCCACCAGTGTGCTGCCTGTTTTATTTTATATCAAAATATCCCAGTTGAATACTGTTAAGTAAAACCTCCCCAACATAAAATTAACTGAATAAACTAGTATTAATAAGTAGCTGTACCAGTCTAACATATTAAGCTAACATGAGTTTGCAGATACAAAATACCAGTTTACCAAAAAAAGATACAAAGTATATCACGTAGCAGGTTCTACTCTGTTTGCTTCCTTGGTAGACAAAGTGACTGTGATAATAAAAAATAAGTGGGATTATGAAATAAAACAACCACTGGGTATAAATTCATGATTTTTGAATTAAATCAAAGAGACAAGCAATAAACATATGCTGTAAAACAAAAAGTAAGATAAATTATTTTTTAATTAAGATTTGAAACTTAGAATTATGTTTGAATTATCAACTGGCCACATACACATACCCATAGTTATTCATATGATTATAAATATGTATAAATGAAAAATATAAACAGTAAAAACCTGCACAACTATTCTGAGAAACACCTTTTATCCAAGCGCTGCTGTGCCGTTCAACCAGTTGCTACAAAACCATGTGACTGAATTAACATTTTGCCACACTGTTCCTCTTATACTGACTCATTTTATTATTTATTACCACTGTGCTTTTTATTGGTCTTTATTCCATCTTTCAATTATTATCAATTCCTATTTTATAATGTATTGATGAATGCTGTGGACTAAGACAGCAATTTCATTGTTTGCTTACTCATATAATGACAATAAAGATCTTCTGTTTTTTAATAGTATATTTAAAAATGACACATTAGAAAACTATTTAGGCCAAAAAGTAACATAATATTTTCATAGATAAAATATATCACTACAAAAAAGTACAACGTCTTAGACAGTAGCTGTATAATTGAGAAAAGATTGAAAATATTAGTTCATCAATACTACACTTTATCAGACCAGAGGTGATGCAAGACAAAGTAGGCCCTATTCCAATTTTCTCACAGTAATAAAGAAATTCAGAAAATGTTATTCACTTTTAAATTAAAAAGCAAACAGGTCTATTCTTAAGGGGATTCAAAAGAAAAGTATAAAAAGTATTTTTAAGTAAGTAAAATACAAACTAAAAAAAAAAAAAAAAGCTCAAAAGCAAATCACAAGGCTACCTAGCTGTGGGACTGCAATAAAAAAAAAGAAGCTAAGCCAAGATCTTCGTTTCTAAGGCGCCATAGGCCAACATGGTCCTCAAATTCATTTTTAAAACCTGTGTCCAACCTTACAACCTGTACAGTAAACAGCCAGAGGCAATTCAGTGAAAGATGAGATGACGCTTTCGTACTCGAGCTCAGGCCCTAGCTAGAAGGCTGTGAAATATGTATGGATATTTACCAAGACTAGAACCTGCTGACAGACGGATGAGGAGTTTTGTACATAGAAGTAAGGCGAATAAAGAAAACAAAAGAACTTGGTATTTTTCTTTTACTTTTTACATTTCATATTTCAATGCCAGTGATTGACAAATAATCTCTTGCCATGAACACTCAAAGGTGAAAACTTTCAGCCATATTTAATGGATCAAGGAAGCTACAAATAAATATACAAAAATAAATGTATAAACATCCTTTAAAAAAAAAAAAAAGATTCATGAACTTCAAGGGCACATTTTCCAATATCAGCAACTTAACATACCAAGTAAAACTGATACACTACAACAAAAATCCTATGGACCAATTTTAAAATATTAAATGCCTGTCATATCACGGGTAAAATGCATCCACTCGGGAAAGAAGAGCCAGAAGAACTTAAGAAAGAAGAAAAACTTAATGAGTAGGAAGGGAATTGAAATTCAACTATAAACTATTCCATTGGTGGCAGAAAACACACGACGACTACTTATGGTTGTAATGCATTTTCTAGCTTTGTACATATTCATACAAGCTTCCTCTGACACAGTCAACAGATGGTGAGAGGAAGCAATGAGAAATTACTTTGTGGAATGGGCTGCCATGGGCCTTCAAACATGCCAATTCCGAACTAGAAATATTCAGTCAGGCGAGGTTTTGTGAGAGGCAGCGCCCTTTGAAAACCCAATGAGCAAGTGTGAGCCGAGAGGAAGAGATAAAGATTTCAAGTAAGGGCTGAAAACTGAAAGCAAACTACTAGTTAACATTTACTGTGAGCAAGCAGTAAGTGGTGGCAACTAGTCAGTTAGCTTTGTAATAGTTCAACATATATTAATGCTGATGTATATTTTTACACATATTTCACACCATTTTGGCTTTGTGTAGCTATAAACCAAAAAAAAAAAAAAGTATTTCAATTTAAAAAGTGTCCATAAAAATGGAAGAATGCGCTTTGCAGAAAGGCTCTTGCACTGAGTAAAAACACAAACTCAATGACTATTTTAGCTCAGTTTTCAGTACGCTCAGTACTCTGATTAGTATTCAGTGGTGTCAAATGATAGTGTAGTTGTTTACGCATGTGGCTAAAAAGCAAAAGATCCCTGGCTTGATCCCGGGAGGAGAGAGAAATCCATTTGGGGTTGCGTCAGGAAGGGCATCTGGCACAAAAATTTTTACTCAAATTTCTATGATAGTACCTGTTTAACATTAAGTCATTTTATATAATTTATTCATGAGAATAAACTATGTTGAACTGAGAAAGTGAAACAAGTAAATGATGATGTTTGTTTTTAACAGCCTTAAAGTAACTTGACATAAACACATGATGTTCTGAAAGACACAATATTAGCACCTAAGTAATAAAAAGGTTTCTAGAGAAAATCAAAAATGTACCTGTCAACAATAATTTTGTTTATACCTGTGTCCTGTGATTACTGGTAAATTAAATATGAACAGACCAGAAGTAATGCTGTCGAGTGAAACAAAAAGTTGTGCCATTAGACCTAATCCTCCTTATAGCCCAGAGAGCTCTGCCGAATTCCCCACTGATATACAGTAGCTGCAGTCGTTTGTGGGGATGTTAGGTGGCAAATCTAAGTATTACATTTTTAAAGTTACCCAAATCCACAATGTCAGATGCCTGTCAAGTGAGTCTTGCTCGACAGACATCTTGAAAGACTGCCACCAAAACCACTTCTTGTTCTGCAGCGACCTGGCAAACCTGCAGGGAGAGAAACACAAGCTGGGAAGGGCCAGTGCTAGCTGGTTAACAGCATCTGTAGCTTTTAACCCACCTCTATGGTGCCCTTTCTCACTGTAAACTTTCTTGTATATAAATACAACTCTAAAGGCTCTCTTCAGGGTACTTTATATTTGTTAGAAGGCATGAAGTGATGATTGGACCAAGTCAAAAAGTAAAAAAATCCAGCCTACGAGCTGTGGAGTAACAACATACATATGAAACCTATGGAACCAAGCTGCTCAATTTGCAGGTTTGGTTAATATATCAGAGCTGGCAATGGGGAAA
>JAVDPK010000532.1:353346-364563 GCA_034780415.1 Cichlasoma orientale | reverse complement strand
GTGTGTGTGTGTGTGTGTGTGTGTGTGTGTGTGTGTGTGTGTGTGTGTGTGTGTGTGTGTGTGTGTGTGTGTCTCTTCTGCTTCGTCTCCAAAACATATACACACTGAGGCGACACATGCAGAGCAGAACAGAGGAGAAATATCTGAAGTCGTTCCACAAACAGCAGTCTTAATAAGTCCAACTAAGTAACATTTACAAATTTGCAAAACCTGACCAACTTTAAACACAGAAGAACTAACGCGTGCAGTTACGCACAAGATTACAACTGTGCACGCGTCTCTCCAGCATCTTGAGTTGCCCACCTCATTAAAAGACACAACTGTATAGGAGAATACAGGAATAAACAGGAATAAGGTGGTGCTGGAAGAAAAAAAAACTTTTGGTGTTAGACACTCAGTTTCAGTGTATGCCTTGTGGTCTCCAGTTGCCCAAACGTATCTTAAAGAAGCCTCAAAGCCACACTTTTATCAAAACTGCAGCCAAATATGTTAAAGAGTAAAGTAAAGTTAGAACATAATGCTTTTTTTTCCTCAAATTTCAGTGCAATAAGAACTTAAAAGACAAAGTGTGCACATCTTAATGCTACCTTCACACAAAAAGAGAAAGTTGCCAAGACTTTTGCAACACTGCGGCCCAGTTGCTTTTGAAGTGTTGCTGATATGTTTGTTCACATCAAGCATATGACTGGTTGAAACTTAATGATCAAAAAAGTGGAGGTCAGCTCAACTCTGATTTGACACACATCAAGCAGCAACAAGTGTCAGGCATCAGTCTGTAGCTTCTTATCAGTAGTGTGAACACTGCATTAGTTCCCGGAGGCACACATAGACTTCACCAAAATCACTAAATACCTTTCATGTACTTCTGATATAGACTGGAATGTTTAAATACAACTTCATAATAAAGTTCACAAAGACAGAGTCGGATTTACACTCCATCAATGTGTGTTTCTAAAGTAAGGGAGTTGTGTGCTATATGCATGAAGTCACAAAATAGCTCTAAGTAGAACAGAACAAAAGATAACAGTTAGGACCTGAGAGTTTTTCTCTTCAAAAAGAATGCAGAGACAAAATTCACAAGTTATTGTTTTATAACAATGTGATACATTTACTAAGGTGTGTATTGAAGTGTTACATATGTGGAATGTGGCATCTCTAATTACCAATGCAAATATTAAAAATAAAACTGTCAAGTTAAGAGAACTGACTTCACTCGTTATGTTACTTGATGTAGTGTCAAATCTTGCGCTTAGTGCATAGTAGCATATAAGTAATGCGGCTTATTCAATCAGTGTTTTGATTTTGTCTGAATTAAGCTTTCGGGAAATTCACGTAACATTTCTGTCCAAATGGCAGAATGCTGTCACTTTAACAGACCGATGAAACCAGCTGCTCCCTTTAGGGGTTGCCACAGCAGATCACCTGCTTCCATCTCACCCTATTCCTAACGTCCTCCTCTGTCACACCAACCCTCTGCATGTCCTCCTTCACTACATCCATGAATCTTCTCTGAGGTCTTTCTCTTTTCCTCCTGCCTGGCAGCTCCATCGTCAACATCCTTTGTCCAGTATATCCACTATCCCTCCTCTGCATATGTCCAAACCATCTCAGACTTGTTTCTCTAACGTTGTCTCCAAACTGCTTGATCTGAGCTGTCCCTCTGATGTACTCATTTCTAATCTTGTCCTGGTAATTCACAACAAAAACCTTAACATCTTCAGCTGTGCCACCTGCAGCTCAGTCTCTTGTCTTTTTGCTAGTGGCACCATCTCCAAAACATACATCATAGCAGGTCTCACTATCATTTTGTAAACCTTTTCTTTCACTCTTTCTGCTATCCTTCTGTCACAAATCACCCCTGACACTCATTTCCACCCACTCCACCCTGTCTGCACTCCCTTCTTCAGCGCTCTTGTACACTGTCTACTGCTTTGGATGGCTGGCCCCAGGTACTTAAACTCATCTGTCTTAGCTACCTCTACACCTTGCACCTTCACTGTTATACTTGGCTCCCTCTCATTCACACACACGTATTCTGTCTTGCTTCTACAGACATACCTCCATCTCTCCAGGCTCTCTTCCACCTGTTCTACTCTCACTACAGATCACAGTGTCATCTGCAAGCATGATAGTTCATGAAGACTCCTGCCTAAACTCACCTGTCAACCTGTCAATCACCACTGCAAACAAGAAGGGGCTCAGAGACAATTCCTGATGTAAACCCACCTGTTACTCCTACAAATACCTCGCCACTGTCTGACTGTCCTCATACATGTAATGAAGCTAGCAATGTAAAAATATAAATTCAGCACTGGGTTTTCCCTTATTCGTAACCAAAGACACACTTTTTAAATGTGGTTTTTTTTTTAATCCATACCAGGATGAAGACCTTGAAGCTATCAATGATAAGTTATTGTCCATCAAATTAATTACTCAGTGACATTCCAAAGCTTAACTTTCCACATGAAAAACATTCTTAAGGTTTTCCTTATCACAAGTATGGACAAGAGTGTCAAACACCAAATCACTGTGATAACACTAAAGGATTACTTCAGTTCAGTGATTTCCATTAATATTTGCCTATTCATCAAAGTGCCTTGAAGATTCTATTTTCTTCTGAACATCATAAATAGAGTTAAGATGTTCTTTAACACTATTTTCACACCGGCTAAAGCTATCAAAGACATACCAAGCTAAGAAGACAACCACGAACACATGATACGTTCCTTTTATATAACAAGAATTCTCTGTATAACCGCGTTTTACCACTAATGTGATAGATATTTTTGCATGAAATCACACTACGACTGCTGCCGTTAGCTGCCTTCTCAGCTGAGACTGGAGCTAGCGAGCCAGATGAACATCACAGCTAATAAATATAACTCTCTTACCTCCACTTAGTTTGGGAATTCGGCCAATTTTATTAGTTATTTCTGCTGTAATTGTCCCAAAGTCCTGCTCGTAGGTTTCAAAATCTGAAGACATTCTGGTGGTCGAGTTTACAACAGGTAACTAGCTTTCTGGCTAACAGTTAGCTCAGAATAACAACAAGCCTCGAATGGAGCTTCTTCCTTGAGTCACAGCATAATGTGCTCGGTAAGGAACTTGAGTTTGTTTTTGTCTTTTCCGACACTGAAAAAGGTTCGGAAAGTGGGCAGAAAATGTTATTAATTACAACCCAAGCCTGAATATATGAATAACTCTTATAGCTCGGTGCCGTTTCAGTAATAAACCGCTTGGATTAAAATGTATCAAAAAGCGGTCGAGGGTCATAGTTTCTGAGACACCATGAGGAAGGTTCCTCACTGTACACACGACAAATTTAAGAAAAAAAATAAGGAAGTGAGCAGGTTGGTGATTTAAAGTGACAGCTTTTTGTCTCCATTTATTTTGTAAAAAACAGAGCATTTGTTATTTCTTTCTTTTTGTTTGCTCTTTGCGCCTCATGATAAGTCCCCAGCCTGATACGTTAGTAGTGTTTATGCTGGGAGTAGGCTAGCTAAATAACGCGAACTGCTCTGCCCACGATGCTAAACGGAAACACAATTTTTTAGCTAAAGGTATACATGTACCAGCTGTCTAATAATTTTTTTAAGCGTGGTTGTCTAACTTGTCTGACTTGTATGTACAATAATGGGCAGAAGACTTGCATACAAGTGATCGTTTCTTTTTTTTAGTGAGAATTAGCTAGATTGGTAACACAAGCTAATTAGTCACTGAAGCAAATGCTGTGGCTCTGCTTTAAGTGTGGTAACTTACACTAATACAAAGTCCAGCACTATTTACATTTGTGTGGTATGTATTATTGCGTTTACTGTGCTTGCTTTTAAAATCATTACCTAAAAATGTTAGTTATAAATAAAACAGTGTCTGTATTGTAATGCAGTGATAACTACCGAGGAGTAAAAAAAGAAAAGAACGAATAACATAAATATGGCATAACTTTGGATACAGTGCAGTGAAAAGTATTTTTGCATATTTGTTACAATTATATGTTTCAGATCATCAAACATGTAATTGTGGGGGAATCATAACTTGGATTTAAGTCCGGACTTTGACTAGGCCACTCCAAAACCTTCATTTTGTTTTCTTTTGAGCTATTCAGAGGTGGACTTGCTGGTGTGTTTCAGATTATTGTCCTGCTGCATATCCCAAATGCACCTGAGCTTCAGAGCACATTCTCTTTCAGGATATTCTCATAATTACGGCAACTTATCCAGATCCTGAAGCAGCAAAGCAGCCCCAGACCATCACCCTACCACCACCATGTTTGACTGCTAGTCCGATGTTCTTTTTATGATATTTCATGTTAGCTTTATGCCACAGAATATTTTCCCAAAAGTCTCGGGGATCATCAAGATGTTTTTTGGCAAATGTGAGATGAGCTTTTGTGTTCATTTTGGTCAGCAGTGGTGTTCACTTTGGAACTCTCACTTTGATACCATTTTTCCCAGCCCATTTCAGACTGATAGATATGAATGACTTTGTTTCTCATCTGTTCTTGAGTTTCATTATATCGTGGCATGTGTTTTGTTTTTTGAGATCTAATATAGACGTTCTATTTAAGTGATTTCTTGATTCAACAGGTCTGGCAGTAATCAGGCCTAGGCGTTGCTAGTGAAATTGAATTCAGGTTTTAAAGAAATGTGAAAATTGTTTAATTATTTCAGAAAGGTCCTCTTACTGAGTCTGTATCCCAAATGAAAAGGTCACTAGTTATCAGCTGTTTTTTGTAAACATAATAATAGTAATACAGCTGATGCATGTAATGACCAAAAAAAATAATTAGCTTAATGTGACTGCTGGCGCTGTCAGCAATTCATATCACTGCTTGTGTTTTAAAACTGCTCTCTCTCTCTCTCTCTCTCTCTCTTTCAGATGGGAAACTTGAGTCTGTCAGAAAGACCGTGTGATTCAGGGATTGACAGGAGAGGATGCTGCTCTCTGCCAGGACTAGAAATAGTGGGACACGGAAAGCCCCAGTAGCTCAAGACCAGGCCAGCTCCTGGGTACTCAGAGAACGAGAAAAAATATGTGCATCGCCTACACCGGTGACTTTGCGAGATAGCAGAGGAAAATACTAACACATCGACGCTTGGTCAATACATTTTGGGAGTTTAGCAGCCAAAATACTAGTACTAAACTAGCACTGAAAAAATGAACTTCCTCTCAACCTTTGTGACCTTTGAGAACCTCCATGAGGTTCGGAGATTGTGCCACTGGGGTCCAGTCATAGCCTTGTCTGTCATTGCTATATGCTCCACAATGGCAATTCTAGACTCCGTTATCTGGTACTGGCCTCTAGACACTACGGGGGGCAGTATTAACTTCATTATGCTCATCAACTGGACTGTCCTCATACTCTACAACTACTTCAATGCTATGTTCGTTGGACCTGGATACATTCCTCTTGGCTGGAAACCAGTAAGAATAAATATATATATACACAAAGAAGCATGGCACTATTTAAATATTATAAATTTGTATCACTTATTGGACGTGTGTTTATGCGGAAACAGGAGACTCAGCAGGATGCCCAGTACCTACAGTACTGCAGAGTGTGTCAAGGGTACAAGGCCCCCAGGTCTCACCACTGTCGAAAGTGTAACAGGTATTTTCATTTATTACCAAAACAATACTAGGTTTTGCTCAGTGGTGTGAAATGCAGTGATCCTCCCAGCTCAGAATGAGTGACTGTACACACCAAATCTATGCGACCAGTACTAAATAGATTACATACAAATCTTGAAATCTAATAGCATTTTCTGTGGAATGTTCAGACACAATCAAAACTGTGCACCTGTACAAAGTGCTGTGGCTGTGAACGCCTGCTTTGGTGCTGGCTAAAATGGCTTTGGGGAGTGCCAAAAAAGTTGCAGCCAAAGAAAAGATCTCAGGAATGAGGCAATACAACTGCAAAAATCACCAACCTATTGGCAGCACACGAAACTGCTGTTGTAGAAGAAGATATAGCTTATGTGCATGTTATTTCCTCCCATTCACACCTTAAAGCACATCATGAGTGATTATCTATTTATGTGAAAAATCTCTATTTTTGCAATTTTATGGTGATTGGAAAATGAGCTTTGACCCTCAGATTATCATTGTCTGCCCTGTTACTCCTCCTCTGCCGCCAATCCCTCAGGTGCGTGATGAAAATGGACCACCACTGCCCTTGGATCAACAACTGCTGCGGCCACGTGAACCATGCCTACTTCACCAGCTTCCTGCTCCTGGCTCCACTGGGTTGCTCACATGCTGCCATTATCTTCATTATGACCATGTACACACAGCTGTATGAGAGGGTGAGTAACCTTAGCTTCCCACACCGTGCTTTTGATGGCCTATTAGCACAGTTCTAGGTTGAGCCCTCACCAGGCTTATAAAGCTTTTTTCTCTTTCCTCGCTGCAGATATCATTCGGCTGGAGTACTGTAAGGATCGACATGAGTGCTGTGCGTCAATTTCAGCCCCTCATGCCCTTCAGTGTGCCCGCCTTTGCTGCTACACTTTTTGCCTTAGGTTTGGCACTTGGCACTACTATTGCCGTTGGTATGCTTTTTGTTATACAGGTAGGTTTTTCCAGAGTCGTGCAAACTTCACAAGCTTTTTGCTATGAAAAGAGACATTTGTCTAATTATTTTACTCATAATCTTACAAAGCCACATTACATCTTGCAAGCTATGTTTTCATTTCAAGACAAAAGCAGTTGGGAAAACATCTGGTGAAAATCTGACCAGAGAGCATATTGTAGAGTGTGTAGGTGTACCAGATGTAAAACTGTGTCAGGGTTCTACAAGTGCATGGATCCATACTCCTACTTATTTATTTGCAAACAGTGCAACAACATAATACACATAGAACGTAATATAACAAAAGAAAGACACAAACATAGCAGTTATGGAGTCAAACATTAAAAAAAAAGGCAAACAGAAAAGCTGTAATAACTGTCAGGCCAGAAAAAGTGAAGCCAAAATCTGTTTTCAAGTTTGAAGTTTGAACATGTGTGGTATATATCCAGCAGCAATCAATAATCCAATAACAACTATTTATTTAAGGAAATAGAGGCGGAGTGATTGCTGACTCTGATAATAAAATAGTCTGTCCTTTGCAGATGAAAGTCATCCTTCGAAATAAGACCTCAATCGAGTCCTGGATAGAGGAAAAGGTCAGAATGTCTCTGCTTGATTTCCCACGACTGTGATTCATGATAACATTTTGTGATATCAGTATATCTTTAGCAGATTGAGACTTTTTCTCTTGATCCACAAGCAGTAATCTGGGATGTTAATGTGTTTTTATACTCACACAATACTCAGGGATTTAAAATGAAAAATTTGTAACATTTGATCATTGCAGGACTTTAAATTAAAAATATCACTTTTATGACCGCTGCACATGTGTTATAGGATCCTGTGACAGTACAATATGGTGTGCTGATTGCAGAAACAAAGTGCATTCTCATGGTTAAGTACCATTTTCCTTGTCTTTTTCTAATAGGCCAAAGACAGAATACAGCACTACCAAACAGGGGAGGAGTTTATCTTCCCTTATGACCTCGGCGGCCGCTGGCTGAATTTCAAGCAAGTCTTCACGTGGTCAGGGACACCCAAGGGCGATGGCATTGTCTGGCCAGTCCATCCCAAGTGTCACCAGCACACCTTAACTGTAGGTTGAGTTGAGTAATGTAGGCATTGCTGATTTAGTTTTGCTTTAAACTGTTCTGTCTTTTTATTTGTAGAAGATGCTAAAATACCATAAGTACAATGATTACTCACACTCATAAGACATTTCTTATAAAACATACAAGTGAGAAATATAAATAATGTTTTTTAACTGTTATTTCTCCTGACACAGATTGAGCAACTGAAACAGAAAGCTGATAAGCGAGTGAGAAGTGTAAGTACCTGCCAGCGCTATAACATGTCTATGTCAGAGTTATTACAGTTTTTTATTTGCTAATTAGTTATATTTTTTTTTGGTTTTACTTTTTGTTTTTAATTCAGTTTAGTTTCAGATAGTTCAGGGAATAAAAGTAGACATGGAGGGAAAATGGTCAAAGTAAAGGTTTAAATAATAATTTAACTGAAAGATGTGGACAAGCTGCTCTCACCCTCCTCTCCACAGAACAGGCATGAATTTCAGAGCAGTAGAATAATCAGGTGTCTTATTTGCCTTGACCAGCAGGTCCAGTACCGGGCAGTAGAGGATTATAATGGAGCTTGCTGCCCTCTCAACAAGGGTCTCCAAACCTTTTTTAGAACCCCCTGCACCGAGGAGCCCAGGATCCCTCTCAGCAAGGGGGATACCATCCTGGCTACTCGTGGTACCAAGTAAGTTTGTCTGCACAGAACTCCTGTTTTCTGGCTGTTATTTGCTTTTGAGTCTGGTTAGGCAGCAGTCTAATTAGCTTGGCATACCTTCCACATCCATGAGTCTGTTAGGGTCAGCTTGGGTCTGAGTGACAGACTTGTCAGATCAGTCATAAATAGACCACCTGATTTACATCACTCAGACTCAAGTGGACCCTCGCAGATTCAGAGATACAGAAACTAGCTGCCTAGACCTCTTTGTTCCTCAAAACTTTCTCCAGCGTTTGAACTGAAGATGTCCAGGAAGGAGTCATGTTCTGAACCTGTATTTTTTCTCTTTAGATGGTGGATGTATGGAGACAAAGTTTTGAACCAGGAGCAACTGAGAGGTAAGATAAAATTCTGGATGATTTTTTAAATTCACTGTAACAAATATGTAACTTTTTGTTTCTTCCGTTTTGAATTCAAGCTGGAGAGCGTGTGAGGGGATGGTTTCCAAGGCGATGCGTGGAGAAGTGCCATTATGACACGGCAGCGAGTGACACCACCAGTGATAAAAAAGTCAATTAATACATGTCAACGGGCTTTATGTAGAGAAGTGGAGTTAAACTGAGCAGAACGCGTCTGTCCACGTTTATAAACCTCCACTGAAGATGTCATACCCAATGCTGCAGGTTTACGGTCACAAATTTCAAAGTTTCAATTTCTTGCACATTTCAGTGCCAACTTATATTTGTAAGGCAACATATAGTAGTTCTTTGAGTCTTACTGAGCACTTTTGTCTTGTAGAGAACTGCAGTCATTTGCAAAACTGGTCCCGTGGGTTCAGTTTGATTCCTCTGACCAAAAATCAAACTCAACAACCGTCTTAATGTTCTAGAGTTGCCACCAGACTGTGGTGTAACTTTGTTATGACTACACTTTTTACTTGAACCTGTTGTTTTTAATTTGTGTTGGTATTGTTTTGGGTTATTTTTGCTACTTATGCAAAGCCTCTGCCCAACAAACTGGAGGGCATCATCATGCAACTCTTTCTACCGTATGGAGATAACACTTCATTTCCCTTTTTTTTTTTAATAATAATTTTTTTTATATATATAAATTGTTGGCCTCAAAGTATAATTTGAAAAATAAAAAAAATTCTTCCCCAAGAGTGTTTGCCTCATTCTTTATAATTGGCATTAAGTCTCTTGTTTACAAATTTTTCAGATGTCTTGGGATTTTAATAAAATGGTAAGTTTACATTTGATAAATTGTTTAGAGTCCCACATATTGATTATTTCCATTATAATATTAAATGTAATGACATGTCTTCTGGCTCATTTGATCTGGTAATAGTCAAACTCTTAAAATTACTTGGTCATCTTTGGGTCTTTAAGGTCACCGAATGCAACAAAGCAATGAAAATAATTAAAATGACTCATGTTGGCTTAAGTTAAACTAAAGAATCAATCCTGTAGAGGTGGTGCAGAAGTGTGTAGGGACACTTCATTGTCAGGCACATTTCAGTCTGAGTATTTGTATTGTTTCTGTATCTGTTTAATGTTGTTTATTTTGCATTTATATCAGTGGTCACCTCAATTATATTAATTGCATCACATATCTGACTTTCACTTCTTTAACTAGTCTTTATATATTATATATATCTTATTGATGCATGCAGATCCCTAAGCTAATTAAAAGTACCAATACCAAAGTTTAAAAACATTTCATTAAACACAAAAGGAGCTACTTCAGTTGTAATACCTCAGTAATATCAACTAACTTAAGGTACTAAAAGTACTTCTGTTATAGTAAAATTGCAGGTGGCCAATTTACTATTAGATTAGACTTTTTATTATTAAATCATCAGAAGAATTTATAGGAAACATTTTACTGTTGGACCTACATAATCAAGGCTTTATTTAATGTTTAATTATAGATAGAGAACCTGAAGCAGTCAATACATACATATAAAAAATACAGTCACACATACGAACCCCATTCCAAAAAAGCTGAGTAATGATTTGCAAATCTGACAAACCCATATTTTATTCACAATGTAATATAGAAAACATCAAACTGGGATGTTAATAAATTATTTCATGAAAAATATTAGCTCATTTTGAATTTTATGGCAGCAGCACAGGGGTGAGAAAAAGATGGAAAAGTAAGTTGTACTAAAAAGAAACAGCTGGAGCATCATTTGACAACAAGTACACCTTAATGATTAGAAAATAAATCTAAATCTGAGTTCTATTTTAAGTCTTTCAAAGATAAACCAAATAATCCCTAAATTTTCTGGAAACTAATTAAATCCATGTCTCCTACACATGCGGCTTCACATCTCCCTGAACATATGGTTTGCTTAAATTGAATAAAGGACAAAGCTAACATAGTCAGTTACTTTAACAAGCACTTCATTGGTGCTGGATCTGTATTTGATAGCTTGAAGGTTAATAGATCTGTCCCATATTTCTATACCGCCATTAGAAATATTGATTTGTTCAAATTTAAGCCTATTTCAGTTGTGTAAGTTTGTAAAGCTCTGAAAGATATTGATGACAAAAAGTCTGGATGTCCAAATAATCTTGACCTTTATCTCCTAAAGATCTCAGCAGATATTATTGCAGATCCAGTAACTCACCTTTTTAACCTGAGTCTTCAGTCCAGCTCCATACCTAAAATTTGATAAGTTGCCTATGTTCTCCCATTATTTGAAGGTGGAGATCCATGCATTATTGTGAATATTTGAATTTAAAATGGAAAAAGACAGCAAACTATAAACAGTATTTTTTTCCTGAGTACCTTAGACCCTTGACCTTGACCTATGCTCTTGGGCCCCTAAAGAATATTTACACACACACACACACACACACACACACACACACACACACACACACACACACACACACACACACACACAC
>JAVDPK010000532.1:330463-351776 GCA_034780415.1 Cichlasoma orientale | reverse complement strand
CCTGGATGACTGACGGAACATCCATTAACCTTCTCGTCTAGTTTCGTCTCGTCAACGAAAACTCACAGACGTCTCGTTATGTTTTAGTCATCAAAGAGCCACGTGTATCGCGTCATCGTCATGAAAAAAAGGGTCGTCAACGAAATAATTTCGTCATCGTTAACGAAAACAACACTGTCCACAAGAACAGATAAAGGAAGACAGGTATGATCATATAAAAAAAAAAAAAGTATGACTTGGCCACTCAAAGTGCAATGTTAAATGAAAATTAAATATTCCAAAGACAAGATGTTACAAGTGAAAATAGTCCAGATGTCAAAAAGTTTATAAAGTTTGATGGCCACAAGTAGGAATGATTTCCTGTGCTGGAATACGTCTTGTGCTAAAAGTGCTACTGTGCTACTTTGTTTTTTTGTTTATTTCTGTCCCCTTAATTGCTTGGACAGGAAAGAAATCTTTATTTGAAGCGAATGAGCTGTTTTCAAGTCTTTGACATCTGCTGCACTGTTTTTTTGGGGTTTTTTTTAAACGTTAGTGTAGTGGCTTACACAAGTGCGTAACAAGCAAAAGATTCCTTGTTCGATCCCGGAAGGTGATACAAATCCCTTTGGGATTGCATCAGGAAGGGCAAATCAAGTATTTGGATCTACTCGCTCTGGCCACTCCTATGAGATGGGGACGGCTGAAAATACCAGCAAAACTGATTAGTGTGACAAAATGGATAAATATCGGACACTGCTATCAATAATAATTATTATATTTGCTGATAGGGAAACACGGTTGGCCGATTCAGCAGCTTGAATATTTGATGTCGTAATTTGGTAGCATTTTCACTTTGCAGTCTCAGACGCTGATGTTTTTAACCATCTATCTCTTTCCATCCCTTTCAGTGTCCAGCCACCCCTGTTACAGTAATCTTCCCCAAGGACTTTGACTCTCTGTGACACCAGCAAGTAACATGTCCATGTTCAGCACAGGCATCCTCGTGCTGACGTCTCCTCTCCACACCCTTCCCTTACGCATCGCTCCAGTGCTCAGCTCAGCTGCTCAGCTCGTCAAGCACACGCTCTACGTCCACCTCCATCCCGGGTTGAATCTGGGAAGTGGGACCCAGCCTCGGCCAGTTTTCATTCCACCAGTGGTGGACCTGTCTAATCTCATTACACGCCTGTACAGTAATGCAGCTGATGTGTGCAGGCACCTGGATGTTTGTGTTTTGCTGACTAATGTGTGCGCTCAGTCAGCCGCATGCAGCGAATCCACGACTCCAAACTGCCCCTTTCCCACGCCACAGGCTCTGTCTCACTCGCCAGAGGTGGTGCTAACAGACTTTGCTCTGCAGGACCCCGGTCAGTCCCATCAGGTCACGCAGTGTCTGCAGAGCTACACTGACCGCTGCTATGTCTGTAGACCTGGCATACCTTCAGTGCTGCTTCACCCACAGCTAATGAAATTGCAGGAGAAGGAGGATGTTCTGGAAGCTCAACAAGAAAAGGCAGAGCCGTTGGAGACTTACAATGACGTGGTGGTAGGCGGGACATTTGACCGACTCCACGGGGCCCACAAGACGCTGCTCAGTATCTCTTGCCTGTTGGCCAATAGACGGTTCCTCATTGGTGTGTGTGACCAAGCAATGCTTAAAAGTGAGTCCTTCAGATTTGTTATCCACATTTAGTTATTTCTGAGATTAATGTCTCGTGTTTAACACGCTTTCCCTCCCGATTTCAGAGAAAGTGCTAAAGGAGTTGATCGAGCCCTATTCTGCGCGCGTGCAGAGACTACAGGAGTTCTTACAAGATGTCAAGCCCTCTTTGCAGGTGGAGGTTGTGCCTCTCGATGACCCCTTTGGAGCGTCTATAGTTGACCCCCTACTGGAGTGCATTGTGGTCAGCGAGGAGACTAGAAAGGGTGGGGAGGCTGTAAACAAGAAACGCATTGAGAATGTAAGTTAGGAAACTAACAGTAAACACTGCATTGCATTGAAATGAAAGAATTCTATATTGTAACCAAGTGTATGCAGCTTTTGGTTTATCTACTGCCCTAGTAGCTAAAACACCCACAAAGGCCCTTTGATACTATTAAATTATTCAGGCATATTTATTTATATCCCCATCGGTCACGATGCAGGAATTTTGTTGGAAAAAAATTCATCTTCTGCCTACGTAATCTTCTTATGTTGGAGATGTCAGAAAATGAATTTTACAGTACAATCTATAACTATAGAATGTGATATACACAATTGTGATGTGGTGACTGATAGACAGCTGGATAGATCATAATTTTAAGGGTAGAACCATGCTGAAATATATACACAGAGTAAAGGACTAGGACTTAATAGAATTCATGTTTTGCCTACGTTAAAGTCACAACATATGAGAATCATTTACAGAACAGAGGCCTGCGCTATAAAGCGAGCTCCACATTCCCAGGTTATCTTTCAGTCATAATTATTGATAAGTGTGTTGTCAATAGAGTGGCTGATTTTTCAAAAGAAGATGAAGCTATGCTATTGGAAAAATATGAAGATGTTAAAACGCATAGTAGTAACACTTATAGAACAATAAAGTTGTTTACAGCCAACGGGAAAAAAATTCATGAATGAAGTTGTGTATAAGAATCTCTATTCAATACTGGTGCTCATCACAGAAACACAAACACTTTAGACCCTCCCACTCTTCACGTATAGAATTCCTGGAGATCTTCCAGGAATGGTGATGCTATTTTCTAGAGAACTGATTGGTCAGTAGGCGGTGATTTCACACCTGCTGATTTCTAACCTGAAACCTAACCTGCTCTGGAACAGGTTAGGTCTGCAACATAAGCTACCATGGCAATTTACACCGTTAAGCAGTAATCCACCTTCAGAGTACTGAAAACTCAGGGTTAACCCTGACATTACCTGGATAAGATCAACTTTTTTTTTAGTGGCTTAATTTGCTGTGCACATTTTAGCATAGAGGTGTGTGGTTTGTGTGTGTGTGTTCAGGTTTTATATCTGTTTGCACTGCAGATCTATGTGGAGAATATGCACCACTTACACGATTCTCTCAGGCCTGATGTAACCTGATCATTTATTATAGTGGTTTTTGCGTGTTTATATTGCATATATAGTTTCTCTATAGTCGCTACACAACAGGCTTATTACTCAACTCTTCTAAATTCACCTGAAAGTAAGACAGTCCATATTAAGGGCTGCTGGAGTTCACTTGCTTGCATTTTCTGAAAGAGAGCAGAGCGTTTTGCTCTGTGAAGAAAAGCATTTCTGCTGCACAATTCAGTGTTGGGAGAGCAGAGGTACTTCATGGTCCTGATACAACATGGGTACTCAGTAGCATATATTTAATATTTTGTTCTCTCTGCTTTCTAAACCAGGGTCTTCCAGCTCTTGTCCTTCATGAGATCCAGTTGCTTAAGGATGCCCACCACACAGAGATAGAGGAAGAGAAGATCAGCTCCTCCAGTCTGCGTGCTCGTCTGCTGGGCACCCTGCTTACACCACCTAAAGTAGGCTTGTTAGGAGTGTGCATTTTTAGTATTTATGTGTGCAGTAACAACAGCATCCCCCAAACACATACTGAGGAAACTTCAGTATAAGTGAAGGACCAGTTGCTGCAATTATATTAAAATAGCTTCTTATCATTATACTCAATTTTATTTTATTTTTTTCCAAACTAGGGCATTAATGGGGTCATGCTCCCATCAAAGGTGCATCATGCTCATGCAACCTTTGATTCAGTTTTTTTTTGTTTTTTTTTTTGCAGTGCACAGAAGTGCACGCCTATAAAAGAACATCTCATAACCTTTTATTGACTTAGTGAACAAAAGGCATTAGAACTTAACAAAGCCCATCAGTGTTAGTTGAGTTCATTCCTATTTCATGAAGTTCCCTTTAAAGACGTTCAGCCTTCAGTCACAACTAGTAATAATTGTCAGAATGTGCTCTGAAGTGCTTTTTTTTTATTTATTTATTTATTTTTTATAAATCACTCACAGAAGCAGAAACATTAACCCTGACAGGCTGTTTTCTCACAGCATTTGAGAAGGTGAAGAGCAGTGTGACAGTCAGCCTCTTAAATCTGCCTTTGGATTGTTGCATTTTTAACTGTTGTAACAGAAACCTCCTTATACCGGGGAAACATGTAGCTAATGCACAAAGTACATTTTTAAGGTGCTTTGCAGGCATCATGAATGTTTTATATGAAGAGTGATGTGTTCTTTGCTCAGCTCACACATTTACAGGCAGCTAGAAAGGCAGTGAAGCGCATTGTGTTCGGGAAACTGTATCAAAAAGCTCACAAATGAGCATGAATGAGTACACTTAGTTAGCTTTGTTTGTCTCAGGTATTATAAATTATTATTGTTTTTTCAGTGTTGAGGGTATGCTTACACAGGGCGGACTTGTTTGTCACATCACCAAAAGATTTTTCGCATTTTATTTGCATATCCTGAAACATTTTTATCCCCTGTTTCTTCTGTGCTAGGACAACTCCCACCTCCCTCCCCTTCCATATGTGATTGGTCTGACAGGGGGCAGCGGCAGCGGAAAGAGCTCCATCGCTAAGCAGCTGGAGGCTCTTGGTGCAGTTCGGATTGACTGTGACAAACTGGGTCATCAGGTGTACCAGCCTGATACAGCAGCCTATCACAGAGTGCTCGAAACATTTGGGTCAGGTAGGGACTCTTTAACTTGAGGGCATCTTAATGAAAGGCTCAGACTGCAGGATTTGTGTTACATCCCTCACACAGTCGGTCTGTTCTTGATGGAAAAGTAGGATGATGGAATTTGATTATTTCTCATTCATTTTACTGATTGCCATAATGAGCACACTGTAGTAAGTAAAGGTCATAGTCATGATGTCTCAGATGTCACTGATTTGATTTGAATGAAAACTGACTTTATTTATTTATTTTTGGGTTGCTCCAGTGACTACTGATGATATAGATATATAATAAAAAACACACACATTCAATTTAGGCATGTCGACATGATCAAGACGACCTGCTGAAGTTCAAACTGAGCCTCAGAATGGGGAAGAAAGGTGATTTAAGTGACTTTAAATGTGGCATGGTTGCCGGTGCCAGACGGGCTGGGATTTTCCTACACCACCATCTCTAGGGTTCACAGAGAATGGTCAAAAAACCAGAAAATATCCAGTGAGCAGCAGTTCTCTGGGTGAAAATGTCTTGTTGATGCCAGAGGAGAATGGCCAGACTGCTTGTTACAGCCAAAGCATGTTGAAGTGCATCTCTGAACACACATGTCAAACATTGAAGCAGATGGACTACAGCAGCAAAATGCTACACCGGGTGCCACTCCTGTCAGCTAAGTAGAGGAAACTGAGGCTACAGTTCACACAGACTCAACAAATAGAAGATTGTAAATACATTGCTTTGTCTGATGGGACCTGCTATAATTAAGGACTGCTGTATATAAACTCTATTCTGAGTGGTTTGCAGTATTTAAAAACATTTTTAAGTTGGAATCCTATTATGGTCACATTCATTTGATTTTGATGGTTGATGGACTTTGACATTTGTTTAAAGAAATGAAACTCACTGGTCAGTGAGTTGTGTTTAAAATGATGTATTGTGCACCAGACAAGAATTGGGTGGCCTAAAGTTTAATAACAGAAGCTGTAGGTTTGCCTGCTGGGTAATTTGATAATTCATGTTTTCCTGTTAATGTTATCCTTAATGTTGTGTAAAACTGCAATGATGAGTTTCTTTTTGCCACTTTTAGATATTCTGAACGATGATAAAACCATCAACAGACGTGCAATAGGAAGGAAAGTCTTTGGGAACCAGGTAATATTGATGATTCTATCCCACTGATGATAATTCACCACGTTACAGCATTGCAAATGACACGTCGGAGCTCTCTAGGAAACTCACCAGAGATGTTGTTTCCGTGCAGGAGTGGCTAAAAGCCCTGACAGACATTGTGTGGCCTGAGATTGCACTTCTAGTAAAAAAGAGAGTCAACCAAGCCAGAGATGAAGGTATAGTATGGTGCAGACTAGCAATAATAAAGACTGTTTCTATGGATTCAGTTCTTAAATGATCGTTTTACTTTTCTTGTAATTTATAGGATACTGATGTACACAATAGTTCAGTAATCATTGAATTGAATGACACTTGATCTTTTTAGTAATCAGTAAATCCTGGCAAGGAGTATTCAAGGTACATCTGTTGCAAGGATTTGTGGAAAGATTAAGGAGCTTAAATACTTGGAACAAGTGAACTTGTGACTGAGTGAAAACTGTTTGTGAAACTCAGTAAATGGTTGAAATAGCTGAATATAATGGATAAGTGCCAAAGCCTGTTCCTCTCTGCTGTGTTATAGTCTCTAAAGTTAATGTGATGCTTTGCTGTTTGCAGATATGCAGGTTTGTGTGGTGGATGCAGCAGTTCTTCTGGAGGCCGGCTGGCAAAACTTGGTCCACGAGGTCTGGGTCACCATCATCCCCGAGGAGGAGGTAATGAGATTGTCCTGCGGCTATCAAGGCACGGATGCCACGAAATGTTTAGTTTTCTTTACAGTTTGTCGTCACAGTTACATCCTTTTTTTTTTCTCTTTTTTTTTTTGCTTCTGTAATGTTTCTGCAAAAATACAAGCCAAATTTTAAATTTGTATAAATATTTTAATTGCGTAAGGCTTGTTTAAAGAAAGTTTTTGACATACTTCTATTACTTGTTTTTTTTTCTACATATATCCACTGGAGGGCGCCAGATTTGTACAATTTGAAAACTCTACCTCCCTCCTCTTGATTCCCATCCTTTTTCAGGCGGTGTCGAGGATAACAGAGCGGGATGGGGTGACCGCAGAAGATGCCCTTCGCAGGCTGCAGAGCCAGTGGTCCAACAGCAAACAAGTAGAGCATGCTAATGTAGTGCTCAGCACGCTCTGGGAACCAGAGGTCACTCAGAAGCAGGTTAAACACACCTTATGCCATCAGCATAGAGTCCACATGACTGCAGTGCATGAAAAGTAACTTTGTACTAATTTAGCTCCTCCTTTCATTCGACAGGTACTGAAAGCTTGGAGTCTTCTTCAGAAGAGAATTCAACCGAAGCAGGAAGGCCAGTAGGAGCATGTTTGGGTCTCTACATTGTATCAGCTGTGACTTTGCAATCATGTGCCAAGCCAGGGACTTGTGTGGACAAATGGTCCATGTAAGGAAATACTGCCTTAGAAAGGAGTGAGGGTGGTCACTGGGAAAACCCAAGAAGCCCCCTCACTTCTCTAAGACTCAGTGCCTAATTGACTATCCACAGGTTTTTAAATTCTAGTTTTATTTCAGTGATGCTTCCGTTAAAGATGTGCAGACTCCACAAATATCCCTAACAGATGGCTTCTTGAATTTTCAGTCAAGAATTCCTGTTTGGGATTATTATTGATTATTGTTAAGTGATGGCCTCTTCTTACTGAATGGCATGTTTTTAAAAGAATACTGTTAACTGACTGCTATATCCACTGCAATCTTATGTTAGCCTTTCTCAGCAAATTCACCTGGTCCGCAGACATGTCACAGGATTTGTCCTCCATTTTTTTTATTATATATTTTTTTTTTAAAGAGAAGGATGTAACATAAGGGCAAATGAGCTCATGATAAATACTGTGTAACTCTTTTCTCTAAACATGCCGTTAAATGATTTGTCTTTGAGGTTTTTGGTGTTGGAAAGTATTTTAGGAAATTTGTGTCATAATCTGATGAGTAAGTCAGTGCATTTAATGAAATAAATATATTAAGGACTGTAAACATTTCTAATCATATAAACTCAAAGGATCAGCCTGTTCACTAATAAAGGAGAACACCTGAAATGCATACTGAGGTAAATTAGGATTAGACATTTGGACTCAGTGTGGGAAGCATGATTTTGGAAGCTTGTTTCTGCCACTGAAATTAAAAAAAAAAATGCTATCCATAAGTCAGAGTTTTAACTTAAAATTGAGAAAATAACTTGTTATCCATCGATCCATTTTCTTCCGCTTATCTTATTCAGATTGTCAAAATTTTGACACACCCCAATGTTTGACTTATGCATGGCAAAAAATGTTTTCAACGGCAGAAACAAGCAATGCACTCAATGTGGATAGTACACAAAATAGATGATTCCTTCAAACTGGATTTCAAATGATAAGGTATCTGAACATTTTCCAAGTGCAATCCAAGAAAATCCACTCTTGTTTTGTCTTAGAGCCAGTTGCCACATGCCAGTTTCACTGAGAACATTTGAATAGCTAAAAATACCTTGTTTAAAAATTGTGGCTCCTCGGAGACTTTTTATTTTTTATAGTAATAGTTATAAATCAGTGCTTACATGACAAAAACTAAATGCTATGCTGTTTTAGCCACTGCTACTACAAGGCTTGTTCTGTGATGTCAAAATACACAATTTTGCCAAAAGTATTTGCTCGTCTGCCTTTGCTTGTATATGAACTTGAGTGACATCCCATTCTTAATCCATAGGGTTTAATATGATGTCGGCCCATCCTTTGCACTTGTAACAGCGTCAGCTATTCTGGGAAGGCCACATGTTCCCACAAAGTTGAGAGCATGAAATTGTCCAAAACTTCTTGGTATGTTGAAACATTTAAGAGTTCCTTTCATTGGAACTAAGGGGTCGAGGCCAACTCCAAAAAAATAAAAATAAAAATCCCACACTTGGCACAATGCAGTCAGACAAGTACTGTTCTCCTGGCAACCACCAAACCCAGACTGGTCCATTGGATTGCCAGATGGAGAAGTGTGATTCACCACTCCAGAGAACACATCTTCACTGCTCTAGAGTCCAGTGGTGGTGAGCTTTACACCACTGCATCCAACGCTTTGCATTGTACTTGGTGATGTAAGGCTTGGATGCAGCTGCTCAGCCATGGAACCCATTCCATGAAGCTCTCTGCACACTGTTCTTGAACTAATCTGAAGGCCACATGAAGTTTGGAGGTCTGTAGTGATTGACTGTGCAGAAAGTTGGTGACCTCTGTGCACCTCAGCATCCACTGACCCCACTCTGTGGTTTTGCATGGCCTACCACTTCAGGGCTGAGTTGCTGTCATTCCCAATTGCTTTCAGTCTGTTTACCACCGCTAACAGCTGACTGTGGAATATTTAGTAGTGAGGAAATTTCACGACTGGACTTGTTGCACAGGCTGGAATTCACTGAGCTCCTGAGAGCGACCCATTCTTTCACAAATGTTTGTAGAAGCAGTCTTCATGCCTAGATGCTTGGTTTATACACCTGTGGCCATGGAAGTGATTGGAACACCTGAATTCAATGATTTGGATGGGTGAGTGAATACCTTTGGCAATATAGTGTAAGTATAACTTACTCTGGTTACAAATGTCTTTACTCTTTTGGACTGCTATCTAATTTTGCACAAAACATTAAATGAAAAGTTTTCAACCAATCTTTCAATAAATCTTTTTTTTTCTCTCAGTTTAAAGGCATAGGGTTTAAAGTCATTGTCACACACACTCTCATCGGTACCAGTTAGACAACATTTAAGCCACCTGCTTAATGTGTGGATCCCCTCTGATAAATCTGGCATGGCCAAGACTCGATGTTTATCATGCCACCTGTTGGAGCTTTTTAATGCTGTGGCTGATCGATGCATACTTCTTTTGGATGTGAAAAATTGACGTTCACAGATGATTTTAGAACATTTACTTCAGAAACTGCATTTTATTAATCTTCAGTGTTTAATACATTTAAATATTTAGATGTGCAAAATGTGATTTATATATTTTTTTTCTTTTTTTATAGTACAGCCACATGAAGATTTTGTCGGTACAAAAACTTGTGCATCAGTAGCGGAACACAGTAATACAGATTTTCTGAGTGAACTACTTTCATGTCTGTACTAACCTCATCCGCTGGACAGGATAACGCCCGTTTTTGGCGTGAAATTATATGAATTCAGTGTCCGTTTGTATGCTGACAAGTGAAAAATTCAGCTCGGTCCCTTTTACAATAAAGGAAAGTTGTTACAGTTGCACTTTCAGTTTGGCAGAGCACGTTGCTTGCCCCAGATTGTTTCTGGCCTTGCACACGTACACCCCAGAGTCAGAAAGCTTCAAATCAGCCAGAACCAGAGAACAGAGCCCGTCCTCGTGATGCTCTACGGTCACTCTGGAAGATTCAGGCATCGGTTTTTCATTGTGAAGCCACTTCAGCTCTGGCTGTGGGTACCCTAGGATTCAGAAAAGATAGATGATACAAAACAAGGCAAAGGACACACAATCCTCAAATGCAGAGAGCAAATTCATTCATTGATGACTGAGGTATTTTAAAATAATGGAGAAATTTATATGTTCATACCATTTTGTTTAGAAAATATTGATCATAGCACTACATTTGACCAGTTTACATCTCATTCAGTTGCAAGAAAAAAAGCAAAGACACTGGTCTTTGTAGAATGTGTTAATCTGTCACTCTACCATTGACGACGCATGCTAGCCGAGCAGTTGCTCCTTGAGGGAGGGTAGCGTCCTTCAGGGGCTGCTGGAAGTGAGGCTCAATCTGGAGCTGCTTATCCAGTGACCGGATGGCCGCCTCTGCCTCTTGGCTCCAGCTTGGCTCTACATGAGAGTGTGGATGATGGTGATGAATAAAATGGAAACAAGGCTGAGCTGATCATAAAAGGCTAAACTTGAAGTGACAGTCTGCAACGGCGAGTCATCTGCCATGCATGTAGATCTAGGACATACGACGCCATTGTGTATGTGTGTGTTCCGTTATCTGTGTTACCCTCTGAAGAGTTGCCAGCAGAGTCTGGGCTGCTGGTGAGGTTCGCCATCCGCTTTAGGGCCAAAACAGCCTTGCCAGTTTTCTAGAAGTTTAAAGGGAAAATTGCACTGGTTTACAAACTTTACAAAAACATGCATTGAGATTTTTAAGGACTGATAAGAGAACTTCAGAATTATTTTCTTTTAGCTGTGTTACCTTCCATTTGCGCTTGGCCAGAAAGCGCCTCATCTTCTCTTTATTAAGGGATTTGGTGGGCCTGCGAGTTAGAGGGGTGAAAGAGGCCATCCAGCTATGGGCAAGGGCCTCAGTACATGACAACCTGCCTCTAAAGTGGATGGAGATGAAGAAGCAAGGCTGTCACTCTCCTTAGTAGTGCAGGTTATTGAAATCTCTGTCATATTCATATTTACAGATGGTCAAATGGTTTAGTAGAATTTAAATTTGTTGACATTTATTGAAGCAAAGGTATTCCAACCTCCGGTTCTTTTTCAGCAGGGAACTGATGAAGTCTTTAGCTTGATCAGAGATGTCCTCAAAACTCTCTGGATCAAACTCATAGCTGGCAGCAGTGACAAGAGCCAAAGTCTCAGCATCGCTGTTTCCCTGGAAGGGCGATTCTCCACTGAGCCTAGATCAGAAAACATGAACACAAATAAGCTTCCAGAGAAATGACGTGCTCATTTCAGGTGTCTTTATCCCAAAATAATATATTGTTGGACCCCCTTTTGGCTTCAGAACTTCCTTAATCATTGGTAGCTTCCTCAGATTTTGGTCCATGTTTGCACCAAATTCTGACTCTACCATCTGAATGAAGCAGTTTGAACTTCATCAGGTCATCTGTTAGAGTTTGTTACTGCGTCTGAGTCTGTCATTGTGATTCAAGCTGTAGCCACCGTCACTGCAGTTTTACTTACAAGATGAAGCAGATAACTCCGATGCTCCACATATCAGTTTCCAGGCCCACAGGCTCATAACTGATGACTTCAGGGGCCACAAACTCCGGCGTGCCGTGCATCACCATCAGAGGTTTCCCCTCCTCTGAAGACGAGAACAAGAACATTTTTCACCCTCATACACAGTGTTGGCATTTGTTTCTATTAACGTATTTACCTAAGGCTCTATTCATCTCTAAACAGATCACCCTGCACTCTGCAGCTGCTGCATCCGAAGAAAATCTCTCAAATTTCCTTCATGAATTTCCTTCACGTGGTTTGCTACCTTTTACTGAAATGAACTAGTGGTTTGGCAGGTATCTATTTAAAGAGCTGCAATGATGTGGCATGCATTGAAGACCTCTAGGAATTTAGACACTCCCTGATCTTATCTTCATGCTTTAACATCAGTTCCTCTGCGTTGGTCTTGCTGTGTTTTCCATATCAAACATGGCAAATTCAAGAGGTTGCAAGCAGAGATATACAGAGATGTATTTATCTTTCACAGTTTACGAAGCTAGAAGTCTTTTGTAATAATAATTTTAAAAAAAGCCTTAAGGGGAAGCGTTCATTCATTATACTGGAAGCATCTGGGGTTTTTTTATTTTAGGACACTTCAAACTCACCCAGTTCTCTAGCCAAACCAAAGTCAATGATTTTGATCCGGGTACCAGTTGTGTCCACGCAGACGATGTTCTCTGGTTTGAGGTCCAGATGAATGATATTCTGCTTGTGAACATACTGTATGCCCTCCAGGATCTGCTGCACGTAGCGGGCACTGGTGGGCTCCGTGTGCTCAAAGTTTTCATCCACAATGCGTTCAAAGAGCTCTCCGCCTGCGATGCTAGGCAGACAAATAACCGTTCAGGGCCACGCTTCAAGCACAAACCTTAACAAATGTTATGTGGCCATCAAATTTGACTCTTAACTGACATAATTTGCATCTAACCCCCACGTGTAAACACCTTCTACCACCACAACATCTCCTAGCGATATCTTTAAGTACAGTGCCTACGTATTTGAAATATCTTTTATTACAGCACAAAGGTTTGCTTTTACTAAACTAAAATCACTTACTACTCCATAACCATGACCAGCTCTGATCGAGTATCATATGCAGCCAGACACTGGACGAGCTTTGGGTGGTGAAGCTTGTTCATTAGTTCAATCTCTTTGCGAGCCGCCGTCCTGTCTTTGGAGGTCCGAGCTCTGTAGAACTTCCCTGCACACTCCTGGCTTGTCTCTTTGTGAGTCAACCGGTACACGTCTCCAAATTTTCCTCTGTAAATTTGAAAAAACAAAAACATTAAGGACTGTAATTCCTCAGGACTGACAGTTTTAGAAATGGTTGCACATATATATATTTATGCTTACACTCCCAGCTTCTCGTGCAAATTGTAATGGTCCCTGATTTTATTTTTGGTGTCAGGGGTCACTGTGATGTACGACTCAGGCTTGTCTTTCCTTTCCTCTTTTGACACAAACACACAGAGATGACAAATAAGCAGTTTTCTCACAAACAGGTAGCAACAAAATAAAACGCAGAAAATAAATGCTACAAAATAAATGCTGCAAATATTTCACTCACTGGTAGTTGCCATCTTGACACAATCAGACTGCTGGCTCGGTTCGCTGATTCCTGCTGAGTTGTGAGCTCTGACGCGGAAGCGGTACCGCCCCAGAGGCTCCAGGCCTGAGTGGACGTGGTAGGATGTGTTCTTACAGCGGCTCAATTCAGTCCAGCTCCCAGGCTTGTCCAAGCCCTCCTGACAGACCTCCACAATGTAACCCAAAATTGTGGTGCCGCCATCGTAGCTGGGGCCGGACCAGGACAGAACCAGGGACTGAGCTGATAGCTGGGACACAACAGGCTGGGATGCTGGTGGATTGGGCCGGTCTGAGGAGAAATCAAAGAAACAGTATCATCTATAAAGAAAGAAACGGAGGGTAGATGCATTTTCCTGAAGTTGCCAAGATCTAAATCCCTCTCATCTCTCTTTTCCCTTCTTAATATCTGTCTTTGACATTTTCTGTCATCAAAGACAGTCATGTCAAGGATTTATCTCACCTATGATGCTGAGGGAGATGGTGTGCTGACCAGAACCTGCTCTGTTTCGTACAATGACTGTGTAGGAGCCTGCGTCCTCTGGAACAGCCCGAAAGATCTCTACACTGGCGTGCTTTGGTGTGGTCCTGATGGACATCCGCTGCCCTCCCATTACCACCTGGAGACAGAAACAGGCACAAGTGTGAGCTAAAACAAAGGTAAAATTATGGATGAACTAAAAAAAAAAATTGATCTAGCATTCTTACCTTGTCCCTGTTGTAAATCCAGCAGCAGGCCACAGGGACAGAGCTGGACCTGAACTCGCAGTGTAGTCGGGCCAGCTCACCCGCTCGAACCTCCACCTGCTCTGGTGGGTCCAGAAACGCCACAGGAGGCCCTGAGGAAAAACTCAGTTAGTTAGTTTCCATGGAAAGAAATAATAAAACCTGAGCTAAGAGCTGATCCTGACACAACGTGGTGCTTTACCTTTGCTGGTTGGTACTTTTGTCTGAAGACTGGCGTCTCTGATGCCTGTGGACACTGAGGAAAGACGTTTGACTTGCAGGCGTGCTATCATAGGGGAATTTTAAAAATGAACTAACCAATGGCAGCACAGCAGTCAAGTTTGGTTGCACTGGCAAACAAGACAGCCACTTCTTTATACTTTTAAATAAGCAAAGAGGTGCTAGACATTATTTTAAGTAAGCAGAAAAAGCACAGACTGCAACAGGTGCAAAGCAGGTGTAAAGTCTGCTTTAAAAACTGAAATTTAAAAACCAAACACACAACCTTTTTGTTTCTTTTGTCCCCATGCATGTTTCTACTTCCCTGCCCTCTATTATGATGAGCATATTTGCAATAAATTTAACTTATTTTTTATAGGATTAACAGTATTCATAGCAGGAAGAAAAGCACAACAATCAAGATTTTTAATGCGTGTGTACCGATAAAGAGATTTTAAGGAAGTTAAACAAACGGTAATCACCGAGCCTACCATTGTCCTTTTCTTCTCTGTGCTGCCTTGCCTCTTTCGAAACCGGGAACAATTCAGTGTTTTGATGTGGCGCAGGCTTGAATGTGACCTCACTGCGTGGCTCACGGTCGCTGGTTCTGGGAATTTCCTTTATTGCTGTTTCATTGTTAACAGAGTGAATCGGGTTCAATGTAAACAGATCGTTTCAGTGCAGCTGTACTGATAATTAGTGGCGACGCTGGACTTGATGTTACCTGTGACATGTAACAGAGCACTGCTTGACTGCTTTCCTGCAGGATTCTCAGCTGTGCAGGTGTACCTCCCGGCATTTCCAGGTAAACATTGACTCAGGGTCAGAATGGCAACACCATTTTGGAAGGAAATATTACTTGAACGTAGCCTCTCACCTAAACATGAACAAGCAAGGTTTTATTATAGTTATACTGAAATGCTTATATTAAATAAAGATATCATTGCTTGAATTAACAGGCCTTGACGTATCTTGAAGACCTCGTAGGACTATATTATCCCAACAGAGCGCCTCACTTTAGCGCTCAGACTTTTTTGTGGTAAAAGCAGAGTGACGGGCAGAGCCTTCAGCTATCAGCTCCACTCCTGTGGAACCAGCTCCCAGTTTGGACTCAGGAGACAGACACCCTCTCTACTTTTAAGACAGGACTCAAAACTTTCTGTTTTGATAAAGCTTACCGTTAAGGCTGGATCAGGTGACCCTAAACCATCCCTTAGTTATGCTGCTATAGGCCCAGAGTGCTGGGGGACTTCCCCTGATACTGTGAGCATTTCTGCTCCACTTCAGGTGTTTATATTCTACTGCAGCATGCTATTAAATGTTGTCTTCTCTCATCCATAGTCTGTGTTTTGTCCTGTCTCCCTATGCTCCCTCAATCAAAATCTCACTGCAGAATGCTGCACCTCCCTGAACCTGGTTCTTCCTGTTAAAAGGGTTTTTTTCCTTCCCACAGTCACCAAGTGCTTGTATCATAGGGGGTCATTTGATTGTTGGGGTTTTCTCCAGAATACCATAGGGTCTCCACCTTACAGTATTAAGAACCTTGAGGTGACTGTAGCTGTGATTTGGCGCTATATAAATAAACTTGAACTGAAAGTAAATGAATTGATACAGATGTTCTTCTATCTGTCCATCCCTCTCTGCCTTGGGTGATATTTTTCAAGCCGGTCTGTAGACCCTCTCTCTCTGAGCCTAAAGCACTTTCAGTTTTTATGTCCACATTGTTTAGCAGACACTTTGTAGTTGTTTTTGGCGAGTGTTGAAAGGTCAAGATCTCTGTCTGTGGCCTTTTTGTTTTGTTTTATGGCCATGTTGGTCAGCATAGCAGGTTCAGCAGATATTTCTGTGTTGTTCTGAGGAACACGTTGGTCACTGTCACAGTCACACTAAACCATGTCACACAATTAACTTTGTATTGTTTTAAGACTGTGATCTCACATAGTGTCCATTAATGAATGTGAATATGCAAGTACATTAAATAAGTAAATTCATTTTGACCCATTTTTTTAAGACATTGATACTGCAAATTTTTGAGGGAAATAACGAGAGATTCCAGACAAACCACTACAGTGAAATACACGGCTGTTACATTAGTCATACAGTACTGTGCAAAAGTCTCAAGTCGACCCTCATTTCTTTGTATTTTGCTTCCAAGGAGCCAGATATTCTCATAATTTTAACGTGGTCTTGAGCAATAGTTCTCCAGGCTTTCTGAAGGTCTTTCAAAGTTTTTCTTTGGACACTGGCTGCTTTTACAGGCACTTTGGTCCAAGCAACCTGTTCCAAAAAGCACAGAATTTGTTCCCATTTGTTTTGTGTAATCTACTAACACTGTCAAATATATCACAGTTTGACATGCATCAAATAGTATTTTTGCACCAACGGGGTGAAGAGTTATTATCCATAAAACTGGTATATCTCAGCATGGTGTGCAGTGTGTCCTGAAAAAAATGAAGGAAACTGGACAAGTGGAGGACAAAAGAAGAAGTGTCAGGCCTAAAAACTGAACAGTATTTGAAAGTCTGAGATATATCTGAGAGATATATCTGGCCCTTCAATGGATCATCTACTTTTCTCTGAAGCCTCATCAGAAATGGTCTCGGTGGAAGGGTGGCTGTCAAGAAGCCATTCTTAAGGAAGGAAAACAGGGAGAACAGGCTGAGGTATGCGAAATTACGCAAGAACTGGACTGTAAATAAGTGGCAACAGGTCTTATGGAGTGAATCCAAATCTGAAATTTGTGGTTAAAAACACTGTTAATATGAATGGAGAAAGTCAGGAGAGAGGTACAACAGTGAGAACCTATAGCCATCTGTGAAACAAGGTGGAGGCTCTGTCATGGTTCGGAGCTGCATTTCAACCAGTGGTGTTGGGAGAAAAGCACCATCAGATTTGGATCCACCATGCAATACTATCTGGAAAGCATATGATTGACAACAACCTATTTTTTCAGCATGACAGTGATCAAACGTGCCTGTGCAGGCCCACAGTAGGTAGCTGTGGGTGAAAGGTGGGGCTGTGTGGGCAGGGCAAAGTGACATTTATTCCACGTGGGTCCCAGTTGGGTGTGCCCATAGAGGGCTGACAGCAGTTTTGCCAAAGGGTAAAACTGTTGTCTATGTTTTTTTTTTTTTATGGGGAAGCCCACTATGGGCTTGTCCACTAAACCCCATGTAGGCCCCATGTAGGCTACACATATGGGGCCCACAGCAGTTTTTCCCTTTTGGGTCCTCGTGAGGGTTTTCTTTTGGCAACCCATAGTTGGTTTTCCCACAGAAAGCTCTCACGGGTCCCCCTGTGGGTTAGCCCATGGAGGCCCCACAGTAGTTTTACCACACAGGGCCCCACCACAGTTTTCTGTGGGCAACCTATAGTTGGCTTGCCCATTGACAACCCATATATGGATCCCAAAGGGCAAAACTGCTGTGTAGACACACCCATTTGGGGCCCATGTGGGATAAGCATGGATTTCGCCTGCCCACACAGCCCAGCAGTTTAACCACACCTACCCACTGTGGACCTGCATGGGTGTGTTTATTATTTATAATAAGGAAAGAAGAAACCATAGAACATGTTTTGTTACACTGTCAGAAATATGAGGCTGAGAGAAGGCAAATAATTCAAAACCTTGGTAAAATGGAAGATCTGGATCTTATTGGTATATTGCAAAAGAACTCAAGAAATGAAAGATATCAGGCCATATTTCATTTTCTACATTTTCTAAGTCAGACTAACTTGTTTGATAGGGTTAGTTTTTGCTTTTGTTTTTTTCTCCCCTTTGAGGGCAAGTGGATGGATAGCGGTTTACTTATTTCACTATCAAGCGAGATCGCTAGTTTGAGTGTGAGAGGCGACATAAATCCCTTGGGGGTTATGTCAGGAAGGGCATTTGGTGTAAACATTTGCCAAATCAACAATGTGGTAACTCCCTGTGAATAAGAGAGCAGCTAAAAATAGCTTCTTTTTTTTAAAGCAACATTCTGGTTCACACTGCATGTCAATTGGTGGCAGTAATATGTGCCTAAGTAAGGCAGCCCACACGTAGAGCATGGGTATATATGCACATGGCTCACCATGGGTAGCCCACTGTGGGCCCCTCTCTGTTTAGTGTGGGCAGCCCATAGCCCACATGTGCACTACAGTGGACTGCCCATTGTGGACCATGTGGGTCTGCCCACAGTGCCCGCAGATGGGCCCCAAGGGGGCATGTTTGCTGGGTAAAAGCATACCTGGATAGAAAAACACACAATGAAACACTATCAGTCATGGATTTGTCGCCCCAGAGTGCAGACCTCAACATCATTGTGGAATCATCTTGACAGAGAATGGAACAAAATGAAGCCAACATCCAAAGAAGAGCTTAAAATGTCCTTCAGAGAACTATTCCTAAAGACAACTTAAAGAAAATACAAGAAAGTTGTGTTGAAGAATAAAGGTGGTCATACCAAATATTGACTTTTAAGCTTGTTGGAATTGTATAAATTCTGTTTTTCCCTTATATACTGTATTTCCATGTATGTTTGCATGTGTTTCAATAAATCACTGCACCTATTTCCTAGCAAAATGTAAAGAAATGAGGGTTGGCTCAAGACCTTTGCTCACCACAGATCATTTTAGGTAGTATATAAAGGTATTCTGCCAGAAATTAACAGTCAGCAATCAATCAATAGGCTGAATACAGAGTATTTTGTGTATTTCCTGCCAATGTTTTATTAAAAATACAGTAGGTTCGTGTAATTACAGTTAATAACTGTAATTGTGCATGCTAAGGTTACTGTAAAAATGAAAACAACCTGGACTGGAATACAGTCTAACATCTACCTGCTTATAATGAGATTTTCAAAGTGTGGTAATCAGTCACTCACCATTGTATAGCCAGGAAATGCTCAGAGGTTGACTCCCAGTGATAACCCCTTGAAAAGAAGCATCACTTCCTTCACAGACGGCACGGTCTCTGAGTGGCTCTTTAAAGTGAGGCGCTTCCACATTCTGAACTTGAGCCTGTTTGGCGTCTATGCAAAGAAAAAGGACAATGGGTTTTACTTATCACTCACCCAGTCAGAGCAGGGCATCTTATCAAACCCTTGAATCACTGGCTAATGCTACTTTTGTGTGTGTGTCTGTGGGTGAGTGATGCCAAAAATGTATTTCAAGATCACTATCTTCAACTGTTTGGCCGTGAGACAGAGCAGCATAAGTTCATGAGCTGTCTGAGGTACGAATTATGTAGCAGTTGTGAGCGGCGAGGAATTCAATGTTGTGTTTACAAAAATATGTGTTTGTATTACTTTAATTTGGAGTTGGAACGTCCAGCAGGGTGGGAAATGGGTGATTGCCAGTGGATGCAGCACTGCCATCAGACTGTGTGTGTGTATATTTGGAGATAAGGGACAGGGGTTATCTATACAGTTTACAAAGTACAGCTTTGTAATGACAACACTGACCACTGCACAAACATTTCTCTGTCCGTCGCCGCGCTCTCACGTAAACGTTTTAGTTAAAACAAGAAGGGGTGCAACAAGTGAGAAATGTTATGAATATTTTCTGGTTAAAAATGCATTGATAAACATAAAAAAGTCTAAAAGTTCACTTTTGAGCTGCTTTTCAGGGCCTTACCTGTTGCAGACAAGAGTCCCAGTTTGTTGTTTCCCATTAACTTCCTCTTAGTGACATCCAGTCCATTCTCTTTCTGATGCTTGTCTTGAGGCTTGAGGACAAATCGGAAGGTGGACACATACGTCTTTGGCATCTTGCCATCTTTGTCCATCTTTGATTTCAGATGACAGCAAATCAGCAGCTGTGGTTCAGACGCTCATCTGTCAAGGCCTCCTCTCCTTCTCTTGGTTGTGGTCGCGTTTGCTCTGTCTTTAAGCCTTCTGTGAATCTGATGTGTCGCATGCTCACCCTGTCCGCATTCTCACGTCCTTTGAGATGCAAACAGGAGGAGCCTCTGCTTTCCAACGGCCTCTGAAATCACTACCCCCCCTCTCCGCCCCGCAGTTCACAAGAAACAGTCAGATTTATCAGAAGGATAATTAGAAACACACATCTCCAGCCCCCACTGACCCTCTGCACTGAGAAACACAAGGAAAGACAGAAACACATGTGACAGAAAACAAAAGAGTCATTAGAAGAGGATAGGAAATGTGTGGGAGGGAGAAAACATTCAATCTGAAGAGAAAGAGAAAGCAATAAGGTGTGCAAGGATTTACAACCCCCCCCCACACACACACATATACACACACACACACACTGAAGAGGAATAAAAAAACACTTACCTGCACAAAGAAGGTGTTTCTTCTCAAAACACGAGCATATTTCTCACCGCCAGCTTCCTATTGCCATTTTGTTCCTCATAAACCTACGCTGCCGCACTGCCAGCGCCACCGCAGGAATCAAGACGAGCCAGTAGGACAACTTTCTGTGCGCCTTTAACTCAGGTGAGTGTCAGCCAACTCTGAAGTGAATCTATAACTGTGGGTTTGTGGGGGCTGAGTTTCTTTGAAAGAACGTGGACACGGGTGACCATGTGACCACAGTGAGCTCAGCTTGTAAACAAGACACCTTTAATTCTATTGATATGGGAAAACTACTGGTTGGGTGTGTCTCCAAGGTGTACTTTCATGTATCTTTTGTTGAATGGTGCTTGGTTACACACTGCTTTTCTCTGGTCTATGTTAAGATCATGTGATGCTGGTTTAATTGCCTTTAGGGTTTTTTTTTTTCTTCTGCTAATAGTCTGAAAATATATCTTGTTATTAAGCTTATTCTGCTAACCTTTATTCATTTATTATCTCAACTTCTGTAAGCAGATATCAGATATTAGTATAATTAGTAGATATTAGTGAAATGTCTCTAAGAAGTAATATATTTTCTGTGCAAAAACCTTCTGTTATCTGTCAAGATGCCCCAAATACTGTGATGCATGCCGGCTGATGCTGACCCATTTGCGGATGAATAGTTATCAATACAAACACCAAATTCTTCTTGTTCTTTGCATTCAGTGCTCTAAAAACAGGTTGCACAACAGCCTGTCGAAATGCAAACAAATGAGCTACTATCATGGGGGGGGGGGGCGG